>JAFMOC010000130.1:602500-647500 GCA_019802505.1 Corydoras sp. C115
ATCTCATGTTGCTTGTTTCCTTCATCATTTGTAAACTTCTAAATCACTTTTTTAATCTTTTCTAAATTTACATATTTACCTTCACTCTTTTTAGCTAGAAAATGGAAAAAGTAGCAGAGCTGGACTTTATATAGACAACTAAGTAAACAAAGAAGTCATCCATCCATTCATTATCTTCTGCTTTATCCTCTATTAGGGTCGCGCGGGGGGGGGGGGGGGGGGGGGGGGGGGGGTTCCTTATGCCCATACTGGGGAGAACGTTTCGGGTGCTGGCCAGATACACCCAGGACAGGGCGCCAATCTATCGCTGGGCACACACTCACTCACACAGATACACAGATACACACTATATGGGGCAATTTGGAGTACTCAATTGCAGCGATGGATTGGCGTCTTGTCCTGGGTCTATCTGCCCAGCGCCCGAGATGTTCTCCCCTGGATGGGCATGGGGAACCACACCGCGACCCTAATAGAGGATAAAGCGGGAGATAATGAATGAATGAATTGACTTGATCCATGTTTTTGGATTGTGGGATGAAACCGGAGAACCCGGAGGAAACCCACGCGGACACGGGGAGAACATGGGAACTCCACCCAGATGGGGATTCAAACCGGGAATCCCTAGTGCTGAGAGGAGAACGTGCTAACCACTAAGCCACCTTGCCGTCTGCAAAGAAGTCAAGTAAAGGAAAAATGCACATGTTGATAATGCAGCGTTGGATTTTGGGTGTATTAGGCCAAAGTTTGAGGAATTACCATCCATCCATCCATTATCTTCTGCTTTATCCTCTATTAGGGTCGCTGGGGGGTTCCCCATGCCCATCCAGGGGAGAACATTTCGGGTGCTGGGCAGATACACCCAGGACAGCACGCCAATCTATCGCTGGGCACAGACTCACACACACAGACACACACACAAGCACACTCTATATGGGGCAATTTGGAGAACTCAATTGACTTGATCCATGTTTTTGGACTGTGGGAGGAAACCGGAGAACCCAGAGGAAACGCACACGGACACGGAGAGAACATGGAAACTCCACCCAGATGGGGATTCGAACCACTAAGCCACCGTGCCGCCCTGAGGAATTACCAGATGAGTTTTGATAAGTTTCCTAGCTTTTTGGAATTGCATTTCCATGTAACATAACCTATAGACACTGCAATGCTAGAGAAGGTTGTACTGATTTTGTTCTGCTGTTTCTGAAACTATATGTTGCATATTTTTATCCAACTGTGCACACCACTGTACATGGGGTCACAGCAAGGAAGCAAGAAGAGCAGCGCACAAGGTGCTGTCACTCTGCTTGTCCATCCGGAGCAGAACACAATACAAATCAGCCTCTAACCCACTGTTGGTCGTGATAGAAGGGCCATATACGTGGATCAAACTAAACAGAGCATGTTTTTCTTCTATTGTATTTATGTATTTTCCTATTCTATTAAAATATAAAATAAAAAGCTTTTTCATACTCATCAATGCAGTATACATTTTCCCCGATATGTTCATTTTACTTTTGCCTAAAGTCAAATGCTCTTAGACTATTTTTTAATCTGAGACATCCCAAAATGTGAAGAAGCTTAATGGGGTTTAATGCATCAAAACAATGACTGCGAGCCACTAAATCTCTTAGACCGTTACATTCTCATAAACACCATCCACTGCCCAAAGCAAAAAAACAATATGCTTAATTGCTAAGAACACTAACTTTTAAGTTAAACATTTTCAAAAAATAGCCGAATGTGGCTTAACGTGCGTCTTAAAATAAGGATTTAAAAACCCCAAAACGTCTTTTACACTTTTAATCACATGCAAAGTATTTTCTAGACAACTTAATGTTACAAAACAGACCACTAGGTGGCGGCAGAGTTTTAGACATAATGCTCCTGCGCTGTGATTTTCGACAATACAGCTCTTTCATTTCATTTTATTTCATTTTATTACATGAAATGGGATTGCATACGCTTTACGTCTTACACTTACAAATATCTCAACTTAATGGCTGGGGTCAAAGCACAGGGTCAGTCAGAATACAGCCCCCGGAGCAATGAGGATTAGGAGCCTTGCTTGAGGGCCACATTAGCAACTTTTGTTACTTACAAACTTGGGGTTTGAACCTTCAACCTTCGGACTGATAGCCCATCATCCTAATACACGTTTTTCAGAAATGCACAATATCGTTTCAAACTTTAAATTGAACTAATATATATTTGTAAAAGTCACTCATTCACTTTTAATTATTAAAGTTAAACTATTTCGACTTATTTAACACGGTAAGTTAGAACAGGCGGCACGGTGGCTTAGTGGTTAGCATGTTCGCCTCTTAGCGCTAGGGATTCCCAGTTCGAATCCCCATCTGTGTGGAGTTCTCCATGTTCTCCATGTGGGTTTCCTCCGGGTTCTCCGGTTTCCTCCCACAGTCCTAAAAAACATGGATCAAGTCAATTGAATTCTCAAAATTGCCCCATATAGAGTGTGTCTGTGTGAGTGAGTGTGTGCCCAGCGATGAATTGGCGCCCTGTCCTGGGTGTATCTGCCCAGCGCCTGAATGGGCATGGGAAACCCCACTGCAACCCTAATAGAGGATAAAGCGGGAGATAATGAATGAATGAATGAATGAAAGTTAGAACAATTCCGACATTCACATGTTGTATGCTGTAATTTTAAGGTTTGCAATTTCAGGCCTATTTAAAAATAGAGAACAGAATTAAATGATCAACACTGCTGTTCATCCAAAAGATGGCGACATACAACAGGCGACCGATGATGCGACAGCCTCGCAAGCGCTGCTTTAAAGGTTTCGTTCCAGAATTCGAGCTCATCCTTTCTCGTAAATATTTAGTAGTTGTTGTTTGAAATTTGTGATTTATTTATTCATTTATTTATTTATTTTTACCGATTTTCACTAGGTTCTAACATTTGGACTACAGTAGTTCCATAAACCAAAATAAACATTTAACAACTTAATTTTTTTAACTTGACGTCAACTTTGTATGATCTGTAATTTTTCGTTGTATCTATAAATAACATATAAAAAGTGTATAGTAAATAAATATTAAGGAATTTATTTGGTTTTTATTCTTATCAAAATTTATAATAGTATACTTGTGTTCTAGTTGTTGGTACTAGAAGTGGGCCAGTATTAGTAATATTCTTTTTAAAAATAACAGTTAAACATTTTTGACTGACTCGTAGTATAGTTTTGGTTTTGAACTGATTAAAATTTCAAATGAAAATTTTTATTTCGACTCGCTTTATTTGTCCTGCGTTTTGCACTTAAAAAGTTGTTGTCAGGGAGAATCTTGACACCTTGGCTCAAATAAATACGCCTGCTAATCCATAATTCGTCAGTCGGTTTAGTCGTGGACGTGTCTTTAAAAATGTTAACAATAATAAGGAATAAACATCTTTTTCGTGTTCATGTTAAAACTTGGCGGCACGGTGGCTTAGTGGTTAGCCTCTCAGGGTGGAGTTTCCATGTTCTCCCCGTGTCTGCGTGGGTTTCCTCCGGGTTCTCCGGTTTCCTCCCACAGTCCAAAAACATGGATCAAGTCAATTGAATTCTCAAAAATTGCCCCATGTAGAGTATATCTGTGTGAGTGAGTGTGTGCCCAGCGATGGATTGGCACCCTGTCCTGGGTGTATCTGCCCAGCGCCCGAAACGTTCTCCCCTGGATGGGCATGGGGAACCCCACCACAACCCTAATAGAAGATAAAGCGGGAGATAATGAATGAATGAATGAATGTTAAAACATTTTTTTTTCATATTTTCATATTTTAAATTGACTTCATTAATAATCCATCTTAACCTGAGAATGCAATCGACGAATTCTTTACAGGACAAGTCCAAACTTTGTCCACGGTCTCGTCAGGGTGTCCTTTATCAAAGCTCCATTTCTTTTTACCTTCTCAGGTGCAGGTTAAAGCCACACGTAACGCAGTGCGCATGCGCCACGAGGTGACTGTTTTATGAGCAGTGGAGCTGATTTTTTTTTGTTTCGCAGGTAAAAGTAGAATTTGTCTTAAGGACGAAAAGCTAAATGAGGGAGAACGGCGTTTAATCTGCTCTGCAAGAGGACCATGTCAGTAGTTGTCAAAATGGGAGACTGGCAGGTACGTATTACCCCATTCGGTGGTGGAAGGTGTGTATTGTGGATACTCCAAAACATAACTTAATGTGGCGTAACCTCCTCCATTCGTGCGTGGAGCGGAAATATAAGAGGAAATCATGCAAACTCAAGCCAGACGTTTTAATTAAGAGTGCAGGACATGGGTCCAATTTTATTAATGTGGCGTATGGAAGCGAAAAGTTGGGTTTTTAGTCTTTTTAAAGTCCCTTACTTTACAATGAAGATTATTTGCATATCACCCTCTGTGATAGGCTACTTAAAACTTTGGGAATTATTCCTAACACACAGTCAAAGTGCCGAATTTATTTACCTAGAGCTTTAAATTCCTATAACACGGGCTACTGCACATGTGCAAAGGCTTATATTAAACCAAGTAATAACAGGAAATCTGCATTACGCATTAGAGGTGCGATAAACGCCCCAGTGCAGATCAAAATCTGAAAAATGCTAAATAAAAAATATTTACACATCTTTGAATTTTTTGAAATACGGGTTAAAAACGCATGTTATTTTACAGATTACTAAATCATGAGACCAACGCATATCCCCATGCACATCGGTAACTGAAATGTGAGATGGATAAACTGCGGCAAACATTTTTTTTTTTCCAAGAAACTGCAAGAAAAAAAAACTTCCAAATAGTTTCAGACGAAATTGCGTTAGTTTCACTCTTGCTGCGTTACGCAAACCCCCACAACACAGCACAAAGTCGCAAAACCGCCGCGTAAAATAGCACTTTTTTACCCAATTGTCATTCTGAGAAAAAGTTTCTTTTGGCAGCTCATTAATGACAACTGGTTTAAGGTTTAAGGTTCACCCCCACCAAACAGGTAACGACGACAAGAGAAGGCCAACGCCTTAAACCTGCCGACCTGTCTCCTGACCTGGCCCGCAACCTGGGGTGTTCGTGTCGCCGCTTTCACACGCCTTAACCCCACTCATCTAGTAGCTCATTCATATTCACCAAGCCACGTTGTTGTGTTAATGATCTGCGTTTCTAAAATCGCACTCTTTGCTTGTCTCAGATACAGCGCCTTACAATTTCAAGAAAATGTAGCTTTGCATAACAGTGCCGGTGGTGTCTCATGGTCAAAGATCTCAATGGGCCTAAAACAACAGTTTACGATAATCAATACGGCTACAAAGTATCTCTGGCGACGGAGAGACGTGCTCCTTTCTGTTGCGCATGCTGTTCGGTGATATGTTAAATGATCTTAGTTTTCGAACTGTCATTGTGATTGTATTGCTAACACGACTTACCTCCCAGTGTTGACAGTTCACTTCAAAAAAAAAAGGAAAAAAAAATTTGCATATGCAACAATTAACCCAAATAAAGGGATGGGCCACTGAATGTTTTCAAAAGTGGCCACGTCTCATTTTACCATTTGATATTTCTTGTTGCACGCTTTTCTCTAAACGTAGAAATGGAGAATCATATTCCCAAACATCCAACTCTCCAGAATTACATTAACTGATTTTACCACCTTTTATTGACTGCTGTGGAGAGGAGTGAGAACCCAGTGGCAGTTGATATGCTAATAAGAGAATGCGAGTGTTATAGCGAGGGGCTTTTAACTTCCACCATTAGAGGGAGATCTGAGAGCGCGCAGCCCAAAAGCCGTCAAACAAGATCGCCGGACCGAGCTCGCGATTCGCAACTGTGCAAATCAGGGCAAAACTCAGCGCTGAAGCCCAAAACCGATGAAAATGCTTTGGAAATTAACGGATAATGTCAAATATGAGGACTGCGAGGTAAGAACAATTCGTTTGAAGCGTATAAAAAAATTGAAACGTGTTTTTTTTTTTGTTTATAATAGATTATTTTTACTTGGGGAAATTGCAGAACGCCATTTGCATGCTTTTACTGTCATTCTGTGACAATAATAATTATTATTACTAATATTAATATTAATATTAACATGAAAATTATATTATAAAAAAAAAAAATAGTTAACCCAAACCCTATACATTTATAACATATAAATAAATAAGAATTATTATTATTATTATTATAATAACAAATACACTACCATTTGCAATGGCTTAATATCACCACCAATAATAATAATAATAATAATAATAATAATAATAATAATAATAATAATAATAATAATAATTTTATTATTATTATTAGTAGTAGTAGTCTAAATGATCTAAATTGGTGGACCTTTGAATGCTCGATTTGTTGAACAGAGAAATAAACAAAACAAAAAAACTTGTAATTGCTTATTACTATTTTTCTAATTTCGGTAAAATAACCGAAGCCACAAATCTAGGCTCCAAAATAAATAGTGTTGCGTGCGTTTTCCCTGGGAGCGTACGATTGTAAACTTCTTTTTCCTTATTTATTTCTTTTCCTCACGGCCTTCCAGGGTCCTTTTATAAGGGAGCTCAGCTCCAGCTTCCACACAACTAGATCGAACAAGGGCAAAGAGAGAGAGCGCGAGCGTACTCACCCTGCCAACATTAAAATATAGGCTACAGAAAAGTACGGGGCCTCCACTTTTTTTTTCTCTTGATTTTACGCACATTAAAGATGTAGGCTGTATTTATTAGTTCTAGTGCGTGTCGTTATAGTTCTTTCGCTGGAGCGCACTTTTGCCTAAGAACATTTGAAAAATGTTTACTCCTCTCGCTGATTCGTTAGACGCATGAGAATGTTCCTCTTTTTTGTCTCCCTCCCTCCCTCCCTCCCTCCCTCCCTCCCTCCCTCTCTCTCTCTCTCTCGCTCTCTTTCACTCCCTCTCTTTCCCTCCTCATCTCTGATTAGATATACTGATTCCTCGTTCAATGGACGTCATTTAGAGCAGAGTGTGCCTTGAGTTGCTTCCTCGCTTCACGCTCGATTTCCGACCATTCTTCTCTTAAGTATTCGTGTGATATTAATAGTCATGTATATCTTCTATTAGGATATCAGCAGAAGGAGTAGCTTTTTGCTACTATGCACCCCAGCAAGAGATCAGCTTATTGACAGAGCGGGGCGATGGGAAGGGGATACCACGCGTTTTAAACAGTTTATCCGTAAAACATAAACACCGCAGTTTATCAGCAAATGAAGATCACTGGAAATCTACCAAAACTCTGATGGATTATCGCGACTCGTCCTCAACTATCTGAACGCTCTGATTTTTTTTTTTGTTGGTATTTTCGCCGAAGAACTCGTAACTGAGTTGATTTTGCTGCTCGGCTGCCTTTGCTGTTTGGCTGCTGCTTGTTTTCTCACTAGTTTTTTTGCGTTTTGAGACGCTCCGAAATCTTCCCAGATGTTAGTCCACAGTTTTTCCGCGATGGTGAGTAGAGAGGGAGGCTTGTTTGACTTTTTAAAATCTGTAGAAAATAGTATTTTAAGCAAAAATATTTTTCTTAACATTTATTGTACTGTTCGTTTCTAACTGTTGGATAATAATAATAATAATAATAATAATAATAATAATAATAATAATAATAATAATAATGCTTTGCAGAAATCATTTATTTTTATTTTTTTTGAAACTCGGGATAAATGAAATAAATTGGCAGCAAGTTTGCATTCGAACGAATTTAGCCAAATGGTTCCTCTTGCTTTTTTGTTTCACATCCACGAGATTAAGGAGTGAAAGCCGTTAAAACGTTGATCGTAACCTTCTTTCTGTCCTTTTTTTTTCTATGAATGCAGGATCGTCACGACGGTACCAGCAATGGCACAGCCAGGCTACCTCAGCTGGGCGGTGTGGGCCAGTACAGCAGCGCGCCGCCGCTCTCGCACACGCCGAACTCGGACTTCCAGCCACCGTATTTTCCGCCGCCCTACCAGCCCATCTACCCGCAGTCTCAGGATCCGTACTCGCATGTGAACGATCCGTACTCCATTAACTCGCTGCACGCACAACCCCAACCACAGCATCCAGCATGGCCGAGCCAACGCCAGAGCCAGGAGAGCGGCCTGCTGCACCAACACCGCGGTCTGCCGCACCAACTTTGCAGGGAGTACCGCCGAGAAGTGCTGCTGCCTTCGGCCCACGGACTCGACACCGGACTCACAGATTCAATCCCAATCCATGGAATACCTCATTCGTTAGATGACGTCCAGGTAAGACGAGTTGGATGAAATGTAGTTGTGCGTGCGCTGTCGGGTTTGCGCACCCCCCCCCAAGTTTCATAATAACCACTCCACGACGTTAACAGCACCCAGGGGGGCAAACCCAGCCGTAAACTAATATTCTCGTTCTGAAACCTCCACAAATAAAACTTCTATATTTTAATTTAATAATTAGTCGGTTTACGGATTTTCAGCACTGACTTCCCCATATCCCATTACAATAATGATTGTTTTGCTCATCTTTGTTAATTTCCCACTTTTATTTTATCTGTCCACGAAGCCGCTTTATCAAAATTGTCTTCTGTAATATAAGGCACGCGGTGGACTTATCTATGTAATCACATATAAGGTAAAGAGATATGTGTAAAATCCCCAAACCGACGTCATTTAGAGGTATCTTTTATTTTTTACAACACGCCCATTCAGATTTTCATCTGCAACAGAAGCATCTTCGTCTTTTGACAAATATCGCGATTTATGTCAGTTACACGGTAAATATATTCTTTAAAACATTATTTAAATTACAAAATGACATGCAATGCAAATATTCATGCTTGGTGATTGTGTCGCCAACCAATTTCTAAAAAGAAAAAAAATTATAAAGACTTTCCCATGTTGCAAGTTTAATTCTAGTTTCGGTTTATTGAATATGGATATTTTATTTCTAAATCGTTTGTATATATATTTATATAATACATGCTATTAATAAATACAGTTTCTATATTTTTGCATGCATTTTAAAGTTGTGTTAATTTGCTTCTAGCACGTTGAAGATCAAGGAATTCACATACCCGACCAAACAGTAATCAAGAAAGGTAAGATATTTCTTTTCATTATTTCTTTATATTTTGTTTTAAATTCACGTGCTCCCGGCAACCCGTCATAACGCCGTGTTTAAGCAGACTTGGTTAACTCCTTGGTTTAATAAACCTTTTGGACGAAACAGCGGGTTTTATTGAAGCCTCCTGCAGTTGGTTGCATTTGCGGTGAATTTTGCAACAATACTTATTTTTCTTTGGCCATTTTGTCCAATAAATTTAGATAATAAAATGACAACATGACAGTGCGTATATTTTCTGCATAAGGTGTCAGTTTGCTGTACACCTCGTCTGAAATCTTATTTTTGAGAAACAATTTCCGTTGCTTCTTTTGTGCGTTTGGTTGCGGGATTTTGTCTCCGTCGCAGAAACATTGCAAACGCTGAAATTATAGTGAAGAATGAAACATTGCTGATAAATTTCATGCATTTGCCTTTTCCACATCTGCTTGATAATTGGTTGTTATATTAGCAATCTCCGGAGTTCGCTTAACTTCCATTGTCTCTATTAGCCTCTGCTGAGCCATTAATGTCACAAGTGATCTATCCAAAGTGCTTAGTCCTTTGTCTAGGTTTACCGTGCAAAGAACGGTAACCCCCGCAAAGAAACAGCACGCGCTGGATTCTGACGTGACTGTACACGTGCGTGATTGTCAGAAAAAGAAAGACAGGGAGAGGGTCTATTCCACAGAATAATACAATTTAGAGGGGTTTATTACTCAATACATAAAATCACTTCATAAAATAGACTGTTCGTTAATGTAAATTATGCATGATGATAACACTAATAATAATACAAATAATTTGGGAAAATTACAAGCGATGGATAATAGGCTTCATATTATTTTATTATTTAGACACACCGTATCCCGTTGTAACCTCTAACGGGTTACCCAGTCATTGTCCAACCTGAAGCAATGCCCTGCATGTTTCAGTGTAGTCTATTAAATATTTTGTTGACTATGCCACTTCATTACCCGAGGCATATTCCTGCAGCTGCATTCACGAGTTGGATAAAAAGTCATTGCTGTCTCATCCATTTTTCCTCCGCTGGTCACCTTCCTCTTCCCCAAGTACACATTGCATTACATATTACAACACAACGGTGTTTTCAAGCCTCCGTGCACATCCTTACTCAGCTTTGACTTTGCATCACATCCAACATTTTTTTTTTTTTGCAAAGCTTATCTGATGCTCAATAAATAAATAAGCGTTTCTTATCGTTCCCCTCTTTTTGTGCTTCTCATCAGGTCCAGTATCTTTATCCAAGAACAACAGCAACGTGTCGGCCATACCGATTAATAAGGACGGACTTTTTGGTGGCGTGGTGAACCCAAATGAAGTTTTCTGTTCTGTTCCGGGTCGCTTATCGCTTCTCAGTTCTACATCGAAATACAAGGTCACAGTAGCGGAAGTGCAGAGGCGCCTCTCGCCGCCTGAGTGCCTGAACGCATCCCTGCTCGGCGGTGTGTTGAGAAGGTAAGCCTCCGTGGCTTCATTCCTCCCCTAAATGCCCCCAGTGTGACTGCATTCGATTATTAGCTGAACCCATTCATTGAGATCCAAATAGGATCTCATCAAACGTATGTCTTCATTTTATTATAAAGCTGCAAAATAATACGCTATTTCCAAACTTACCCCATTTCGTTTAGACATATTTATAAAATAACTAAATAAACGTATTAATAAAATCCACGTTTTCAATCTGGTGCAACTGGGCAAAAACGACTTATACAATAATAAATCATACCGAATTGGTTATTGCGTTTATAAAATGTGTCCATTCATTTAAATTGTATTATTTTACAAATCCAGAATATAATAAGAAGAAATAGTTATTCGGGAAATTCGGGAATTTTTTTTAACTTTATTTATTTATATATATATATATATATATATATATATATATATATATATATATATATATATATATATAAGAATAAAACGGTGCCTAAAATGACGTGCATTTAACTTTTGGTTCTCAGGGCAAAATCCAAGAATGGGGGAAGATCTTTAAGGGAAAAATTGGATAAGATTGGATTAAATCTTCCGGCTGGAAGGCGCAAGGCCGCAAACGTTACCCTACTGACGTCACTCGTGGAAGGTAAGTCGCCTTGTTTAAGTTCCGGTGGGGGCAAAAGCAGGTGCTGTACAGGACATTTTAAATCAGCATGTACACTCATCCGTGTAATTTAGATTCAATTACCCCTAAGCTATAATGCATGAAGGGTAGGCTGCGTCAAGAAATCCTAAAAGAACGTTGTGTGTGTTGATAAGGCTCCAATGGCCATGCAGACTTGCAGCCTATTATAATTTATTCCGTCTATCTATCTATCTATCTATCTATCTATCTATCTATCTATCTATCTATCTATCTATCTATCTATCTATCTATCTATCTATATATCATATATATATATATATATATATATATATATATATATATATATATATATATATATATATGTATATATATATCGTTGTCGTGCTCTTAAAGCAATGTTTTCATATTACGATATTTTGAGGTCCAGATGATATTAATGACTTGGCCTAATTATGTCTTTGTACCACTGATGCAGTTAACCGAGTCCATTTTGTCGCAAAGTTTAAGGTGATTACTCCGCTTGGTGGTATTTGGTATGCCGTGGGTTTTAAAGGTGAATGCTTGAGCTGGTTCAGTGGGTTCTGTTAATCATTGCTGCTGAAGTCTGAATGCAATATTCATCGTGCTTCATTGAGATTTGATTTTGTATGGTAATGAGCCCGAAGAAACGTAGGATGCCTTCACGATAGAGGGGGCTGGGCGGGGCTGGGGCAGGCTTAGCGATATAGTTTAGGTCCCTTGGATTTCTTAAGTTATGTTATTGTTTATCATGCTCTATGTTATGTGGGCTAATGCTGTTCACTTGACCAAGGCTTTGAAGCGCACTGGGGCACTCGTCTTTCCGGCGCCTACATGAAGGCAGGAAGGCCTGCAGTTAAAATGCAACTGTTTCAGGAAATTAGAACCAAAGACTTGGAAATATATAAAGAAGGCATTCCCCTGGCTAACGTATGCATGCATATTTAAGGACGACGCATGGGAGCTTTTGGTTCTCCAGCAACGTTGAAAGCATTTTTAATAGTCCAGATTTCTTTTATAATTTCGCAGTTTGTTGTTCTTTTGATATGAGCCTTCAAACTTCCAAATTTTTTTTACAGAACATAATAAAAAAAAAAAAAAAAAAAAAAAAAAAAATATATATATATATATATATATATATATATATATATATATATATATATATATATATATATATATAACGTTGACCTGTCATGTGTTTAAGATCGGTAATTGGAAGATAAACGTTAAAACTAAAGGTGTTAATTGGTGCACATTTGATGTCAGTAATCTAAGGAATCACGTTACACACTCAACCCCATTTTCTTCTTCTTAGGCGAAGCAGTTCATCTTGCAAGAGATTTTGGTTACGTATGTGAGACCGAATTCCCAGCCAAGGCAGTAGCTGAATATGTAAACCGTCAACATTCCGACCCAAATGAACAAGTCCAAAGAAAAAACATGTTATTGGCAACGAAGTAAGTGATAAACATGCATATCATTATGTTTCAATCGAGTCAATGAAATGTATCGCTTTCCAACATAACTTATGGTAACATACCCAACAATAACTCACATCGAATTTATGATATAATGTGATATAAATTTACGCACCCATTACGTGTTTACAATAGTGGTCAACATTAAAGTCCGACACGTTTCAAATTGAAATCCTTTAATAAAGATTCTGGATTAATCCAATGAGACTACTAGAAGAATAATTAGACTGATCTGCAGTTAATCTGGTCCTTCCATCCAGAATGATGCAGTTGACATTCATTACATTGAAATTTAGTTCTAAAGACAGCGTTAATAAGAAGCGTCCCAGTGATCAGGGTGATTCCACCCGCACTGATTCTTAGTAAGAAATGCTTAGTAAGTTTTGTTTTAAAGTTCGAATTGTGAGTTGATCTAAGTGCTGGCGGTTCCGTTACACCCACTGTGTGTCTCTCTCTAGACAAATCTGCAAAGAATTCACCGACCTGCTCTCCCAGGACCGCTCGCCTCTGGGGAATTCGCGCCCACAGCCGATTCTAGAGCCGGGGATTCAGAGCTGTTTGACTCACTTCAGTCTCATTTCACACGGATTTGGGACGCCGGCTGTTTGCGCGGCGGTCACTGCGCTGCAGAACTATCTGACTGAGGCCATTAAAGCAATGGATAAAATGTACCTCAATAACAATCCCAACAGCCACTCTGAGTCCGGCACTAAAGGCGGGGAGAAAGATGAAAAGCACAGAAAGTGATCGATGCCCATGACCGCCGTCCCAACAGAAACCTATAGAAAACACACTAGTGACCGAGAGAGCAATGTGAGAGCAATGAAAGAGCAATGTGAGAGCAATGAGAGCTATGTGCCACTTCCAGATCCTAATTTTTCCTCCATACGTTCATTTTCTTTCCAAAAACCACATTTCAACTTGGGCTTTACGAAAAGACTGACACCCATGTACAAAACCGAAGAAAACAGGGTGGCAGTGAGGTGCAGGACCAAGTTTCTGAGAGACTGTGCGCCAAATCCATCCTCCACGTCATGAGGACTTTTCACAACTTCTTTTTACAAGCTATAACGGGCTAAAATTTAGCCGCCATTCTCAACCGACCATTGTTGGGAAAGACACTAAAAGAGGATGTGTTCCTATCAGTATTGTGAAGAAAAACTTGAAAATGCTTCAAGCCACGGCTTCACACAAAGATGTTTCACTCTGAGACCAACTTGAACTTTGAATTTCGACACGATTCACGATTAAATGAGGGAATCTGTGTTCATGTATGTATATATTTATTTATGTGTAATTTAACGGGAACTGTACATATGGTGCGTCTGTTCAAACTTTTTTTTTATTTATCTGGTGCCTCCTGTTTAGTGGGTTTAAATATTAGTTCTTCATGTGGTTTTACGGTTCTTAGAAAACAGTTTTATTTCCCTCAAGGATATTTCAATTCAGCCCTCTTGTAGCATGTTGAGGCGTCATTAAAGCAAGTGAACAAATTTAATACAAAACAAACGTCTATTTCTCTATATATCATCCATATGTCTTTCCGTTTTAATTCGAAAACGATCCTGACAGAAAGAGCCCTTCGGTACTAGTTTTGTGTTTCTCATTTCTTGTTTATGTGTTGTGCCAATCAGAATATTTTTACCTATTGTTCTTTCCTCGAAGCACCATAAGAGCAATAAATGGATAGACTATTTTCCACTGAAAACTTTTTTTTTTTTTTTAAATTTCAAAACACTTTGGGACCATCTACTTTCTTGTAGCCGATGTCCAATGTTGAATTGGAGGCGATTTTATCTGTATTGTGCTGGCAATAGTTCCCATTCCTGTCCATGTATAATAGTAATTTGTTGCCCAGGAAAATAAATATTTGATACGCTTCATGGCTATTCGCATTCATCTTTTAATTTTATTCATTTTGCGTCAAGGTATATTTTCGCAATTGCCGCTTTTATTCAGATTACATTTATTTAGCATTGTTTGCATTTGGTCCAGTTTATACAATATGCAAACAACCACAATGCTACATTAATAATAATAATAATAATAATAATAATAATAATAAAAAAATATTCCCCTAGTTTAATGCTTATTAAGTGCATTTTTAATTTATTTTTATTTTTTATTTTGTAAAGCTGTTTTTTTTATTGCCCGTTTCAACCAATTTATAATTCACCATCTGACTATAAATCGGGGTTTGATCGCAGTGCCTGTGTCTAATATTCGGCGAACCATATTTTCTCCAAATGAATTCATTTCACAGGTCAGTCATTTTGGTTTTCGAGTATCAATTATATTACATTCACGTTATATCCCGAGTTATTCTGCAGGACTGTGCGATTATATTAGGTTTGATTATTTTTTATACCCTGGAAATCGAAATCAATCTCCACCGGAGCGCAGAGAACTGGCTGGATTCCCGTTTCCAGTGACCAGTCCCGTTCCCTTAAGTCTGGTGGCATTGACGAAGGGTCCTCGGAACCCAGGCTATTATTTTATCAGTGGTCATTCGTGACAAGGGTTCCTTCGTTTTTTTTTACTGAGTGCCAGTTGTTTAAATAAGGTGAAGGTAACACAACAGTGCACGTCCTTGGCATAATTGCAATGCAGTGTGTGGAAGCAGGTGAAGCGAACCATTGTCTGTCAGGACTATTTTTGTTGGCTCCATCTCAGATTGTGTGTGGGATCCTAACCTCGGGCACAATGGCTCACTTAGAAAGAGGGATACCCGGCTGCTCCTTGCGCTTGTGCCGGCGGGGAAAAGAAAAAAAACATATAGTTATTGTGCAGGAGAACAATCAGATGGAAATTTAATAAGAACGAACAAACATTACCAGTGCTGTTTTAATCAGCTCTATAGTTTTTAATACATTTTAAAGCCTCTATTTTTTTACTGCGTGAAAACGATAGTATTTACATAACACATTAAATGTTTCTGAGTTAATGTAAGGCCATAAAAAGTGATAGTCTGTTATTGTTTTTTCATCGTACAAATTCTGCGCACAAGTGTGCGAGTGTATAACGTCAACACAGAGTCTGTGCAGAATTGCATTAGGGCTATTTGATTTAACCGGGACGGTCATGTTTATTGTCATTTTGGCTTAACTAGTAAAACTGGTTTACCGCGATGTCTCACATCGAATATAGAAACGTGATGTGAAATTCGAGTGCACTGTAATACCCTGTTCATTTTGCTTAATTCGCTCAGTAACGACTAAAAGCTCTATCAATTACTCGTAATTCTATTACAATAATTAACGTGCCATTTTGCGCTCGACTCCAGAAACAGTATCAATTTTATTTATTGAATTGTGCAGCTGGTTGCTGGTTTTGTTTCGAAGCAATTTTGACTTTTAGAGCAAATAAGATGGACGTGTATATATATATATATATATATATATATATATATATATATATATATATATATATATATATATATATATATATATATATATATATACACACACACACACACACACACACACATATATATATATATATATATATATATATATATATATATATATATATATATATATATATATATATATATATATATCCCTGCACCTTCCCCACATGTGTTTGGTGCATGCTATTTTTAAAATTATTTTAATAACTTACTGTTAAATTAGGTTAGTAATTTAAAAAAAACCAAACGGTACCTCTGGCCCCCGACTTTATCAAAATGTCAGCTGAGATAGCCCCATAGTGGATAATACGGATGTGCAGTTCTTGTCTTGACAGATTAAAGGGAACTGAATGAAAGACCTGGTGCGTTTGTTTAAGGTTGTAAATGCGTCATCCTGTAACTATGTATGAATCCCTATCAGATCGCTTGGCGAACCAAGACTTTGAAACGAATACATTAATTGTAGGAATAACGCAAGATTATTAATGACACAACACACAGCCCTGCTGCAGAAGACAACCCGTGACGGGCATTTTAGCTGCTCTCCTGCGCTTGTTAATATCCACCGCTGATTAATTCATGTCGACGTCCACGCCGCCTACGAGCGGTGTATGGAGAAGGCGTGGACACCGCTGCCGTTTAACGTTTGACCAAGTGACAAAGCGCGTCGTACGCATTACGCGACGCTGTGCGTTTTAATGGAACGTAAAAGGCTAATTGCATTCGACTCGCAACCTCAGCCCTCATCATTTGGGGGTCTGACCTCAGCCGCGAGGGCCGGGTGGAGGCCACAACAATACTTAGAGGTCACAGACTTGATAAAATCGCTAATAACTGTTCAACAGCCAAACCATTAAATATCTGCGCATCAATCGCCTTATTGGAATAGAAATCAAAACATAGCTGTATTTGTATTGTGTTTGTAAATAAGTATTAGTCGAAGACGCAAAGATACTTATTTAATGCCACGTAATTAACAAATCCATCAAACTTCGGACTAGATGGTGGGGGGTTAATTTCGTTATGAGCATCAGGTGCGACGGGCTTTTAAACACATAATCAACCTCCATAAATCAGCCCATGTGGCAATATGATTTATTTCGCAATGCCTTTTTCTTAGCACGTAGAAAAGTTCGGAATAGTGTGGTACGTATTAAGTATGGAGAGAGTTGCATTAGGTGGAATAGCAGAATTTTGAAAATCTGCATTCAGACGATTCAAATTTTTGGTGGCAGGGCGAATTAGATTTTTTGACTTTTAGAATTTAAATTTAAATAAAAAAATCGTCCTGCGCACAGATGTTTTGTTGTGAGGCTTAAAGCCACAGAAAACCACAAAAAGGCGCCATATATATATATATATATATATATATATATATATATATATATATATATATATATATATATATATGTATATGTGTGTGTGTGTGTGTGTGTGTGTGTGTGTGTGTGTGTGTGTGTGTGTGTGTGATATAACTGTCCAATTTACTAAAGCTGGGTGGGTTCACCAAACATGTGATCTGGCTTATACAAGCTTATTACTTATACTAATGTGCGACAATAGATCTTTAGCACTCTATTTTTTCTGGTCTCACTATCGAATGCTGTTGACTAATTCGACACTTTGTCTTTGCACATTTGCACATCCCCAAATAAAGGGCCAATAGTTGTGTTTCCCTTACTGCTTAATGTAGTTTATATTCTAGTTTGCGCATCGCGCTCCCCCTTCCTCACCCCAGCCAGCCGGGGGGAGTGTCGCCGCAGGGTAAACATATGCTTCTTTCCATTGCACTAATCCAAATTCAGCGTGGAGAAATAATTGCTCGAGTGGCCATGGTTTCGAAGGGCTTTGTCCCTCACTGGCTCCCGTCAGCCAGGCACACGCCATTTCAATCAAATTCTTTCGAGTGCTGTCTCTTTTTATCAAACCTTAGACCTTGCAAATGATGTGAACATTTAACAAACCCCTTCACGCTTCATAAAGAACGTAAGCATGCTCTCTCTCTCCCTCGCTCTCTCTCTCTTTCCATATCTCTCTCGCTTATACACTCACTCACTTGCATGGAATAGAAAGGAGCTTCAAGTTTACATCAGAACAATTCTGATATTATTATAGAGTGAATAATTAAGCATTGAACTCCAATCTCAACATTTGTTTGATTTTTGAAGTTTTGGAGACGGTTTTGGAGACATTTTTTTAATTTTTGTACCTTCTGATTAAAGGATTAAAATAAAATATAACTGCAAACAAAAACTTAACCCTCAGGTTACCGAAAAAATCATAAAATATACATTTCTATAAAAGACGCATACATACTTTCAGACGCATTTCGGGGAATAGATCCCATTTTATATATAAAAAAAGCTACATCGAATGAATAACTCGATTGTAAAGCAACTGGCCCCATCGAGAACCCACGTGCAGCAAAAGTTAATGATTCATTATTGAAAGTGTTTCATTTCTTGTCCAGCAGCAAGAAGGTCTAGGGTTGGATTCCAAGAAATGGAGCGCATGGATGAGCCTACTCATAAAAACACGTTATTATTATTTTTATTTTACACACAATAGAATAAACTCAAATGTTTTACTTTGGGGAGTGTGGAGTTTGCATGTTCTCATCATGTCTGCGTGAGTCTCCTCCGGGTGTGCAATTATGATTTATCAGTCCAAAAACATGCTAGAAAACGAATTGATGCTCATGCCCTTAGGTGTGAATATGCTCGTGAGTCTGCCCTGTGACAGTGGTTCCTTTCACTCACTAACCACTAGGGTTTCGGTATTAGAACCTCCGGCAATCTAATCAAGATAAGTCTTTTTTAAAACCAGGATTATTTTAAACTTAGTTTATTTCAGCTTATATTTATTTCTTTTAGTTTTAGAGCCTACAGTTTAGGTTAAGGTTCTAGGATTCATCAACTAAACAAAATATAAATATACAAATTTTAAACCTTGTGTTAAACCTCTTGGATGCAATATCTTTACACTAAAAACACTTTATTTCTATTTAAGGTGAGTGCGCCAAAATAATTTGACTGAAAGATAATTTTGGTTGTTTTATTATTTTTTCAGTTTTCATTTTATTTATTAAATTTTCTTCGTATCAAAATTTTCATTGATGCATTGGTTGTTTCCTGTACAGCCAGAGCATTGCATGAAAAGTAAGCTCTCCAATAGTTTTTGTTTTGAATATCCCTTGATGTAAATGCTTCTATGTGTCGTAACTGGTAGCAATATTATCTCGGATTTCATGATTTCAATGCCTCACCGTTTTGCATTGTAGTCAATATTTTAAAGTTTCCCATTTTTAAAAAAGATATTCTTTTGCTTGTAGATTATTTAAGTGACACGATTAGGTATTTTCTTGCTCGGTATATTGTTTCTTTGTCATATGTGTCACTTTTCGTTAAACTAAATGTAATTATCTTTGTGTGTTTGCAGTAAAAAGCAGTAATTTCCAGCCTTGTTCCGAACTAGTATATTAGTTTTTCACTAACAGCTGCTACTCTTCCCATTATACTATACAAACAGAGAACCTATTACAACGAACTTTTAACCTATTGTGAGAACAGACCTTTTATAGACCTAACTATAACAATAAAGTAATATGACAATAAAAAAAAACATGAAAAATATAATTTGATAAGAAATTATTTTCCAACTCGTGTTACAGTCAAAAACAAATGTTGCTTTTAAACAATAGAATTTGTTTTAGGGATAAGAGTCACTGCTTATATGGTTTCATCGTTTGATTTCAAGTGTCTGGTTGTTTTTAATTGATTGAATTTGAATAATACATAATAGTTTATTTATATAAGCTACAACGTAAATCAGCGTTTACTTAAATGACGTAACAGTTGGTCTTTCTTAAGCATCTGTTTTTCCCAAATGGATAGAAATCTGACAAATAAACACAATATAAGGAAATGCAGTATTTAAAAACAATAGCCTTTTTGGATGACCAGCCCATTGTTTGGATGAAGGTATTTTGGATAAAATTGAATTAAGACGAATCGAACCGAATCGAATCGAAGTGAACTGAACTCCGATGAGTTGAATTTAATTGAGCGAGACGTGACCTTGCTCTGTCACACGCCGACGAACGAGGCTTCGCCTTCAGCTAAGTGTCTACAGAGAACAAAACAAATCAAGAAGAGGAATCACAGTTTGTTCTGTTGCGTGTTGACTGGGGTCTAAGCACAATTTGAACAAAACGATAAAAATCTGATAGATCTATTTTAGTATCTATCATATTTATATTATGACTATATTGAAATAATTCCTTCCCTTGTAAAACCCTTACTTGTTACATTTGACAGTCCATATTGTGTAATGCTGAATTTTATTTTTTATGAGTTCTAATGTTTTTATATCCAATTTCCAAATAAATAGATAAATAAATATAACTCGTTAACAAAGTATAGCTTAATAAGGTGTGGACAAACACGTGTCAGATAAATCTGTAATCTGTGAGCAGAGGTCACGTGATTACATCATGGTATTTCTTGTAACAAAACTGCGAATATAAAATAAAACTTTTTTTTTTTTTTTTTTAGAATTTATATATATATATTATAAATTCTAAAAAAAAAAGTTTTATTTTTTTATTTTATATATATATATTCTTATATATATATATATATATATATATTATATATATATATATATATATATATATATATATATATATATATATATATATATATATATATATATATAAGGAAAATATGCAGAAGTTACATTTCAACATCACTCAACATCGTTATTAGTGCCAGTGGAGAAAGTTGCGTTCGCTGCGCTTTCAGTAGCCTATACTCAAAAATAAGAATAAATTAGTTAGTACCTGAATTTAGACCGTTCAAAATAATGCCGATAAATAAATCATACGTCTGAGCTGAACGCTGTTTTAATTCATTCAACATGGCGTCAATTCTATCTTTCAAATAAACATAATGAAAAGAATCCTCCCCCCATTATTTACAAGTTGCCGCTATGAACACAGGAGCCCGAATGTCTTTTAAGTCGCATTTTCTGGAAATCAATAATTAACAAACAATTTGCTTGCAAAAATGGCGCGCACGAGAAAGAGAGAGAGAGAGCGCGCGAGAGAGAGAGCGAGAGAGAGAGAGAGAGAGAGAGAGAGAGACGCTGTTGGCTTGGATTAATAGACGTGATAATTGAACACAAAAGAAAAACGGTATTTCATCTCTGCTATCTGTTCCATCAGAAAGGGTCGCGGAACAGCTGCGGCGCGGGGCGCGTTATTATGAAGTTTAATGATGGGATCCCGTTTACTCTCCTACAGCACCTCGCTCCAGGCAAGCAGTAGCTGCGGGCTACGCCGGTGCCAGGGCCTGATAAAGGACTTACTTAAAAAGAGAGAGTGAATGAGTCAGAGAGAGAGAGAGAGAGAGAGACAGAGAGAGAGAGACACAGAGAGAGACAGAGAGAGAGAGAGACAGACAGACAGCGAGCGAAAGAAATATCAGTTTGTACCACACCTAATCAAGTCACAGCACTGGTCTTAAAACCAAAATGAAATGTGCAATCTGATATAGAAATGAAAGATCACTCCAGCAAATTGTCATCCATGAAATTACCATAGTGTAGCGTCAATCTTATAATAATAATAATAATAATAATAATAATAATAATAATAATAGTAATAATAGGGCGGCATGGTGGCTTAGTTGTTAGCACGTTCTCCTCTCAGCATTAGGGATTCCTCTCAGCATTAGAGTTTCCATGTTCTCCCCATGTCCGTGTGGGTTTCCTCCGGGTTCTCCGGTTTCCTCCCATAGTCCAAAAACATGGATCAAGTCAATTGAGTTCTCCAAATTGCCCCTATAGAGTGTGTTTGTGTGAGTGTGCCCAGCGATGGATTGGCGCCCTGTCCTGGGTCTATCTGCCCAGCGCCCGAGATGTTCTCTCCTGGATGGGCATGGGGAACCCCACCGCGACCCTAATAGAGGATAAAGCGGAAGTTAATGAATGAATTAATGAATGAATAATAATAGTAATAATAATAGTAATAGGGGGCATGGTGGCTTAGTGGTTTGCACGTTCTCCTCTCAGCATTAGGGATTCCCGGTTCGAATCCCCATCTGGGTGGAGTTTCCATGTTCTCCCCGTGTCCGTGTGGGTTTCCTCCGGGTTCTCCGGTTTCCTCCCACAGTCCAAAAACATGGATCAAGTCAATTGAGTTCTCCAAATTGCCCCTATAGAGTGTGTTTGAGTGAGTGAGTGAGTGTGTGCCCAGTGATAGATTGGCGCCCTGTCCTGCGTGTATCTGCCCAGCGCCCGAGACGTTCTCTCCTGGATGGGCATGGGGAACCCCACCGCGACCCTAATAGAGGATAAAGCGGAAGTTAATGAATGAATAATAATAATAATAATAATAATAATAATAATAGGGCGGCAAGGTGGCTTACTGGTCAGGACGTTCGCCTCTCACCGTGTGGGTTTCCTCCGGGTTCTCCGGTTTCCTCCCACAGTCCAAAACCATGGATCAAGTCAATTGAGTTCTCCAAATTTCCCCATATAGAGTGTGTATGTGTGTGTGTGTCTGTGTGTGTGCCCAGTGATAGATTGGCGCACTGTCCTGGGTGTATCTGCCCGGCGCCCGAGGCATTCTCCCCTGGATGGGCATGGGGAACCCCCCCCCCACGACCCTAATATAGGAAGATGA
Source organism: Corydoras sp. C115 (assembly GCA_019802505.1). Lineage (NCBI taxonomy): Eukaryota > Metazoa > Chordata > Actinopteri > Siluriformes > Callichthyidae > Corydoras > Corydoras sp. C115. The sequence continues at coordinate 625,221 of JAFMOC010000130.1, forward strand.
TGAATGAATAATAATAATCATCCATCCATCCATTATCTTCCACTTTATCCTCTACTAGGGTCGCGGGGGTGGTGTGGAGGTGGGTTCCCCATGACTAACCAGGGGAGAAAATTTCGGGCGCTGGGCAGATACACCCAAGACAGGGCACTAATCTATCGCTGGGCATACACTCACTCACACAGACACACTCTATATGGGGCAATTTGGAGAATTCAATTGACTTGATCCATGTTTTTGGACTGTGGGAGGAAACCGGAGAACCCGGAGGAAACCGACGCGGACACAGGGAGAACATGCAAACTCCACCCAGATGGGGATTCAAAACGGGAATCCCTAGTGCTGAGAGGCGAACGTGCTAACCATTAAGCCACTGTGCCACCCAATAATAATAATAATAATAATAATAATATATGGTTTTAGTAATTAGAATCTTGACTGCTTTGTCCTTTGTAGTCGTGGGAAATGAAATGTCAAAGCTGCAGCCTGCGCAGGACATGGAATTGGGGCCGTGCACTGACGATACGTGCAGAGAGGCGAGTAAGACGCCACAAGCCGGGACCGAATGAGCATCACAAACAGGAACTGGTTTTATTAAGGCATAATGCTTGCTGTTGTGCCAACTGTTGTCGCAGCTGCCATTCCGGTCGCTTCTGCTACTCCCTCCACATTCAGTGTCTCGCCTCTTTCTTAACACATGCCCATTAACAGAACCTCCAGGTGTGTCCATCAGTTTGGTTTTGGTCCCATTCCACCCGTCGTCCAAATCATACTGGCCTATAGGATGCTCTGCTGTTTGACTTCCCTGTGCATGAGGGGGGACGGAGATGGGACCCGAAACTAAAGTGAGAGGAAGAGCGATTACAGTGTCTCTATTTCTTCCTGCCTCCATGAACATGGCTCCAACCTCGTTTACCCATGGGCTCCTGACATAAAGCTATCCTGCAATAGACCCTCTCTCCAATGTGTAAGCTCCTGCCTTTGTCTTACAGCCCCTCTTGTGACAGGTGTGCAGCACTCTGATTGGAAGGGATACCTGTACCTTCCCCATTGTCCATGCCACTTCCACAATAATCATTTTAATATATACAAGATCATAACTCTAATTTCTCTTTATACTGACATCTTTAAGCTGCTGACTCGGTTATTCGTCATAGTTATACTTGTCTAATATTCATTCATTCATTCATTCATTATCTGCTTTATCCTCTATTAGGGTCGCGGGGGGGGGTCCCCATGCCCATCCAGGGGTAAATGTTTCGGGCGCCGGGCAGATACACCCAGGACAGGGCGCCAACCTATCGCTGGGCACACACTCACTCACACAAACACACTCTATATGAGGCAATTTGGAGAACTCAATTGACTTGATCCATGTTTTTGGACTGTGGGAGGAAACCGGAGAACCCGGAGGAAACCCATGCGGACACGGGGAGAACATGGAAACTCCACCCAGATTGGGATTCGAACTGGGAATCCCTAGCGCTGAGAGGAGAACATGCTAACCACTAAGCCACCGTGCCGCCCCTTGTTTAATATGTCCTTCAAATAAGTTACAGTATTTGGACCGTAGGTGAAATACAGTAACAATAGTGATGTTTTCCTGATGTTTCTTACAAAGGTGTTCTTTTAGGATCTCCTATGGCAGAACAGTTGTAGCTGAGGTGACTACATTTATTATCTATTCTTGGTAGTAGCAATAAAAACAAAGTCAAAGGTTAATCAGGTGACTATGACCAGGACATCAACCCAACTGTATGGAAGAAGGCTATTTCAGTACTTTGCCAGAAAAAAAAAACGCATATTTAAATTGAATGACTGTTGATGTAGTGCCAGAAGACAAGACCCTCAGGTCGTAAAGCACTCAACCTGTTACTGAGTAAGAGTTCAGGATTCCTATGAGTAATACCTGAGTGTTTGGTGCGGCTAGGTTAAAGACACCCAGTTGCCAATGTTGGCAGGCCATATAAGAGAATGCAAAGCTGCACAAACATAATTACTGTAGGAACTTGGAATGTTTGAAGTATGAATCATGGCAGGCTGGAAATAGTGAAGATGAATTGTTTAGATGTCAATATCCTTAGAATCAGGGAATTAAAGGACGGGATCTGGACAATTTTACTCAGTAAGACGCGGTATCTACCACTCGGGGCACCACATCTACCACTCGAATCCCGATCTGGGTGAAGTTTCCACTGTGTCTGAATGGGTTTCCTTGGGATTCACTGGTTTCCTCCTGCAGTCCAAAGACATGGATTCAAGGTGAATTGACTGCTGTTAATTGCATCTATCTATCTAGGGCACGGTAGCTCAGTGGTTAGGGCATTGGGCTATCAATCTGAAGGTTGGGGGTTCAAATCTCAGGTCCACTGAAGTTACCAATGTGGGTCCTTGAGCAAGGCCCTTAATCCTCATTGCTCCAGGGGTGTTGAGATTAACCCGGTGCTCACCTTGTAAGTTGCTTTGGATAAAAGCGTCTTATAAATGACCAAATGTAAATGTAAAATGTAAATCTAGTGTGTGTGTGTGTGTATCTGCCCAGCACCCAAAACATTCTCCCCTGGATGGGCATGGGCATGGGCATATCAAACCCAATTGCCCAAGACAAACACAATTAAAGCAATACAAATAGCGCAGGTAGTTTGCACACCCTACATGCCACACATAGTATTTGGCTACTTTGGGGTAAATGGGAAAGACTTTACCCTCTTAACTTTGACTTATTTATGGATTTGAATGTTCATTCATTCATTATCTCCCGCTTTATCCTCCATTAGGGTCGCGGTGGGTTTCCCCATGCCCATCCAGGGGAGAACGTCTCGGGCGCTGGGCAGATACACCCAGGACAGGGCGCCAATCTATCGCTGGGCACACACTCACTCACACAGACACACTCTATATGGGGCAATTTTGAGAATTCAATTGACGTGATCCATGTTTTTGGACTGTGGGAGGAAACCGGAGAACCCGGAGGAAACCCACCCAGACACAGGGAGAACATGGAAACTCCACCCAGATGGGGATTCGAACCGGGAATCCCTAGCGCTGAGAGGCGAACATGCTAACCACTAAGCCACCGTGCCGCCGGATTTGAATGTATAAAATGCTATTTCTTTCTTATTTTCTTCATATTTTGCTTTAACCATCGTCACTGCAGATAAAAAGAATTCCCATCTCGTGATGCAGCCACCATCATGCTTCATTGTGGGATTTCTGTTCTCGAGGTAATAAACAGCAACAAGCATAATGTTCCATTTTACTTTTCTGGTCGGGTTTTTTTTATTTACGAATGCGGATGTTAAAAGGCTTTCTTTTTAACATTGTAACACTATTTATTTTCTACATTGCCATAAAGTGCTACTTTGTCCAGGAAATGGTTATCCATTTCACAGCTTTTACCATTTTAGCTGCAGATATCTAATTACCCGGAAGCACCATTTGGCCTCTTGGCTACTTCCTTGGATATTTACTGCCCACCATAATTGGTCACTAGCTTTTGATGGATGACTGTGTCTAAGTAGCCTCACGGTTGTGCCACATTCCTTCTATATATTCCTTCTATATCTTACAAAAAAAAATTGACTAGGTTAGATCTTTTTAAATCAGACCCTAAATCAATACTGGACTACGACAATAAAGTGGATTTAGTACTCCATGGTCCTATTGATGTTTATTTAAATATTATCTATATATTTCGAATAGGATGCATTTAGACTCCCCAGCTATTTTCCTGGGGTCACCTTCCACATGCACTTGATTGATTTTAGCAGCTTCACTTCAGTTTCACTGATGAGCTACCCTCTGATTTGTCCATCTTCTAACTGGTGGAACTATATAAATTTGTCTAATAAAGTAAAGTAATACTCATGTATCTGATCTAATCATGCCAGCATAACACACCCCCACCACCACCTCCACCAAATCAATGTCACTGCAGTGCTGAGAATCATACACCACTCAAATAATACCTGCTGTGTGGGGTTCTTATTTATTAGAGGGCAAAACAGGGGCTAAAAAGTATGTATAAAAACCTACAAAAAAACCTACAAAACCCATCTATACGCTAAGTGGAGCTCAATCCAGGAGTAAAATCCAGGAGAAAAATCCAGGAATAAAATCCAGGTAAGATGGATGTAAAGCTGAGCATCAGTCTTTTGAGATCCAAGTGTCCCACCAGATTAGAAAACATGGGGAGCATTACTAGATCTGCACTTTTGATCCTATTTAACACATACGTTTATGTAATGAATGTTTTGACCACACAAAATTAAACTATGATGTACCACAGAGTTATGACCACTAGTTACCTTATACATGCTATGACTTGGATCAAGCACAAATAATGCTTTTCACTTCTGTAAACTTGTCGCACGGTTGTATATATCGGCTAAATTGAATAAAGTTTGCAGAATGCATTCGCTTAAGGGCTGCGTTAAAGAGATCAAACAGTGGATGACATGTAATTTCCTTTCACTAAATTCTCATAAAGCTGAGGTTCTTATAGTTGGAGACGTAGACAAAAGAAACAAAGGTTCTAAACCTGTGTTGCATCATAATGACTCTTTGATCACACACCCAGTTTAGCTGTAAATATTTTAAGGGTCATGATTGATTCAGATCTCTCTTTCAACAAGCACATTAGCAATATTGTTCGAATTGTGTTCCCCCACCTTTGTAACTTCTCCCAACTAAAACATATACTTTTCCTTTCAAGACGCAGAGAAACTAATTTACACTTTTATAACCTCAAGGTTCGATTACTATAATGCACTGCTGACAGGATGCTTCAATAAATCATTGTATAAACTTTAACTGATTCCTAATGCTGCAACTAGAGTTTTGACTAGAACCAGATAGTTTGATCATATTAGTTTGATCAAATTTGCAGTGGCCCCCGGTTAGATTTCACACTGAATACCAAATTCTGCTAATAACATACAAAGTACTACATAACCAGGCACCACGGTAGCAGAGTGAATGCTTTATAATCCAACACATAAGCCATGCATGCAAGCTGAAGTCTCTCTGTTACGATATAGGACTGTGAAACACTACCAGTCTTTAAATTCACATTAAACCATATTATCTTAAGCTTTTCAGCGATGGATTGGCGCCCTGTCCTGGGTCTATCTGCCCAGCGCCCGAGACGTTCTCCCCTGGATGGGCACGGGGAACCCCACCGCGACCCTAATAGAGGATAAAGCGGGAGATAATGAATGAATGAATGAATCCTAAGCTTTTAAAATTTTATTTGAATAAAAAAAATTATTTAGTTGAATATGGATGCTGAAAATGTCCTAACAAAATATATCTCATGAAAAGTTTTAAAAAATTTTTGTTCTATTCCATGAACTCAGATAATAAATGTTTGCATTTTTGACCACCAAGCCTTTGTTAAACAACTTTTGTGGAATTAATATCAGTGCCAATATTTACTATTAATTAAATAAGACTACAAAGTCATTATGAGAAAAAAAAGTCAACAGTATAAGAAATTATGCAAAGTAAAGCCTTTGTGCATCAGAGATGTTTTAGTTTAAATATTTAGCAAGTCTAGGGTTAAAACAGCCGAAAACATTAGCATTAGACTAATTATACCTCAGTGTTCAAACAGTGTCAGGAATACTAACAATAGGAATTGGACAACAGGCCAAAAAATACATACTGTATATGTTCTCAAACAATATTTAAAATGCCTTCGAGGGTACTATCCAGTGACAAACTGTTGTCACCCCCAGGCTACAAGGATGTACTTTATATTCTGTAAGTGTAGAGTAACAGCAACAGCAGCTTTACTAAATGCTTGTTATTTATTATTAAACATAATAAAAATGCAGAAGTGTGTATTCCATCTACGAATCCACACAGTGCTTCAAATACCACAACTTTTGACATACTTAATCTTTAGAACCCTGTGGAGGTTTATATACTCAACATGTCTCACCACCTCTACATGGTTTGAGATATAATGTTTGAACTGGTGCCCATCCTGGGTGTATCTGCCCAGTGCCCGAAACGTTCTCCCCTGGATTTTTGTGCTTTAGTACAAAAATGATATTGCTCAAGTCAAGCACTGGAGCACATGCAGTTATGTTGAAATAGGAAATAAATAAGAACCAAACATGTAACTGTGTTGATTTCTTTGTATATACTGTCATTATTATTACCTTTTACTGTATTCATTCATTCATTCATTATCTCCCGCTTTATCCTCTATTAGGGTCGCGGTGGGGTTCCCCATGCCCATCCAGGGGAGAACGTCTCGGGCGCTGGGCAGATAGACCCAGGACAGGGCGCTAATCCATCGCTGGGCACACACTCACTCACACAGACACACTCTATATGGGGCAATTTTTGAGAATTCAATTGACTTGATCCATGTTTTTGGACTGTGGGAGGAAACCGGAGAACCCGGAGGAAACCCACGCAGACATGGGGAGAACATGGAAACTCCACCCAGATGGGGATTCGAACCGGCAATCCCTAGCGCTGAAAGGAGAACATGCCAACCACTAAGCCATCGTGCCGCCTTTTACTGTAAGTAATAATAATAATAATAATAATAATAATAATAATAGGCGGCACGGTGGCTTAGTGGTTTGCATGTTCTCCTCTGAGCTCTAGGGATTCCCAGTTCGAATCCCCATCTGGGTGGAGTTTCCATGTACTCCCCGTGTCCGTGTGGGTTTCCTCCGGGTTCTCTGGTTTCCTCCCACAGTCCAAAAACATGGATCAAGTCAATTGAATTCTCCAAATTGCCCCATATAGAGTGTGTCTGTGTGAGTGAGTGTGTGCCCAGTGATGGATTGGCGCCCTGTCCTGGGTCTATCTGCCCAGCGCCTGAAATGTTCTCCCCTGGATGAGCATGGGGAACCCCCCCGTGACCCTAATATAGGATAAAAGCGGAAGATTATGAATAATAATAATAATAATAATAATAATAATAATAATAATAATAATAATAATAATAATAATAGTAAAAAGTCATACATTTATGTTTTATTAACCGTAAAGAATCTGTCTGGTATTTTAAAAATCAGACCATTGACTGTATTTTCATGTCTTGCAGGCTATTTAACAGAATCACTTACAAATTAGTGCTGTACCTTTCTGCATCTTTCAATAAAATTGCCTGTGGAGTTTTTATTTCACATTAATTAATCATGATTATGTAATAAACATGAAAAAAAAGATCAAAAGTCCAATCAAAGTGGGGAGATAACAGGATGGGAATTGATTGCACTGTCATAATGCTTCATATCACCTCAGTATGCTGTGCGGCTGACATTATGATATTACACTACAATGAAAGTCCATTTAATTAACCAAATAAACACCTCTTTAAACTGTGACTCTTGATCCTTTCTGTTGACTAACCAATTAGCAAACTTAGTCCATTCTTTCAGTGTCACATGAACACGTACCTGAGTGTCTATAAGTAGGTGAGAAAACAGGTTTAAGGACTTAATTGGCTCATTATAACAGGCCTAAGGCTGACGACAATCCTGTCATTATAAGCAATGGGTAAAAAAAAACACAGCATTTAAAATGGTTGCAGATCTGACGAAATGCAAATGATTTCAAATCCTGTTGTTTCTCGGACAGGAGCTGAAGATAAAAGGTGTGACACACACACACACATACACACACACACATACACACACACACACACACACACACACACACACACACAAACTTATACTTATACATAACGAACCTAATCACAAATTTCACTTTTAAATATTTTTTTTACAATTCTTGTTCCGAGACCAGTGGCTGAAGATCCGTGGCAGCTCCTTTTTGATCCGTGTCATTAAAAAAACGACTGTTCTGAGAGCAGGGCTAAGTGGCACGAGTGGATGATTACATTGATTATACCAATTACTGCTTATACCACGTGTTCGTATAGCTAAGCCCATTTAATGAGTATTTCTACTCAGGTTGTCAGTAAACAAATTTAGCCCCTTAACAGGTTTATGGACTTTATGCTCTGCGCCTCACAATGTTAATTCTCCTGGACAATTTTCACTCCCAGAGAGTCTTTAAGTTTCCTGCTCAGAGCCCTCGAAGCACCTCCTCCCCACCTCCACCACCCAATTATTGTGGCACCCCGGCTTTTCTCTTTACTCTGGAAAAAGAGAGAGAGGGAAAAAATCTGGCACTCTTTATTTTTAATTCACTAACTGTGACTTTGGGGACACATGCTAATTAAATTTTGAATCGCAATAACAAAGGGGGGGGGGAAAGTTATGTACTATATGCAGGCTTTTAATTTCAAAACAGTCTAAATAAAAAGAACAGAGCAGCTGGTATGACGGCAATTTTGTGTGTTTAAAAAAATGTTGCATACCGTTATATGATCAGTCGATTGTATTGCAGAGGTGCAAACGTATAGATAATACAAATTTCGGTAATTTTCATATCCATCATCAGTATGGAAGAAAAAAAATGTCTCGTGATTTTAACTGTGGCATGATTATTGGCGCCAGACAGACAGAATTTAGTTTTTCCACTTCGCCTATCATGTCTTTAGAGATGGGTGAAAAATGGAGACCCCGGAGAAGCTGTAAGGCAGAAGCACAGACTGATGCACCACCCTCCTGGGATTTATGTATTTAATTGTCTCTAAGTTTTCCACATAAATGATGCAATAAATAAAGGTTAAAGGTGAATGAGCAGATGGGTTACATCTCACAGAAAGTCAATAGTACCTCTAATCACACCTAACTTTTAACTGTAGATCTGTTACGGTGAACAACACTTTTATCCTTAAGGTTGTTCTGATGAGGAAATGAGGCCTTATTTTATTATAATTTAAGATAGAGTCTTAAATATTCTTTGGGTGTATATGTGAGCTGTATTTTTATTATATGTTTTTGCACATTTATCATTTAAAAAATGTGCAGTTAAGTTAATTTGGTCATGCTATTATTGAGATGTCCAAGTTCCACGTGTAATGAAATCCAAAAATAAACTCTTTTTATGAAAGACTATTGTCTTGATATGAGGAGTTCCATTTAAGAACTCCATTAGTGAGGAAGAGAGAGAGGGAGGGCGAGAGGGAGAGAGGGAGAGAGAGACTCGATTGTATTAAAAGTATAAGAAATGGGCCAAACCAAAAACTGCAAAACATTTAACTTTCAATTGACGTTACAATCATTTTATTAGCAAGAAAATGAGAAAGAATTAAAATAAATAAAGCAAATTTACAGCGATGGATTGGCGCCCTGTCCTGGGTCTATCTGCCCAGCACCTGAGATGTTCTCCCCTGGATGGGCATGGGGAACCCCACCGCGACCCTAATATAGGATAAAGCGGGAGATAATGAATAAATGAATAAAGCAACTTATTTTAAAATACACATTTTGATTTTCAGGGCAGCACAGTGGCATAGTGGTTAGCACAATTACCTCTTGCACTGGGGGTCCAGGTTCAAATCCGATCTGGATGAAGTTTCCGTGTTCTCCCCGTGTCTGTGTGGGTTTTTCTGGGTTCTTTAGTTTTGGATTCAAGGTGAATTGGCTGGCCTAAATTGCCCATATATACAGTATATTTAGTGTGTGTGTGTGTCTGATGGCAACCTGTCCAGAATATATTTGCTCAGTGCACAAAAAGTTCTCCTGTGGATGGGCATGTTACCCTCCCCCCCACTCACACACTCCCAACCTAGTGAAGCATTAAGCAAAAGATAATGAGATTAAATAAAGGTAGATGTATAAAATTTCTTTCAACATATAAAAAGGCTCACGATCATCATCTATAATTCATCACCACTGTCCTCTTACTCAAAAGTTAAACACAGTTTCCCATCCTCAAAGTCAAAAGCTTCTATAATAAATAATGTTAACAGTAAAAGCAAAAAGAGAAACTGTATAAATATATATATATATATATATATAAAAAAAACAATTGTGAAATATGTAAGCGACTGATGGCACGGACGTTGATAACAGGCATTTTTTATTCCACCAAAACAGCTTGCCCTCTCAGTTCTGTATGCAGATACATAAAAGAAATTTCAAAACGAAGCTTTTGACAGGCTGCTAATGAATAGCTGTAGGCCCATCTGCCTCAATACAAACAAATGTGGTTGGATCTCATGAACTGTTTCCACTGTCACTGTAAACAATAATCGTCAAACATATTTACTCGCAATAGCTTTACCAGATGTCACACTTTTTCCTTTTTTGTTTCTGCCCAGCTTTTTATATCTCCTCATCAAAGATATGCCACTTGCTCCATACCCCATGCACTCTCCCGTCTGTCACAGAACATTGGGTAGGTATTTTCTGATGTGCTGCAGGGCAAGGCTTTGGGGCGAGGGTGTTGTGGGGGTAGAGAAAATGGTAGAGGGAGACGGTGACGGAGAGAAAAATGAGAGAAAGAAGGAGATTATCTGACCCCTCATCAAGCGAGAGGTTTAACCCATATCCAAGGTTTCCTAAGGCAAAGAGCAGAACCTTGTCTTACATCCAGGCAGCTTTTTTTATCACTCTAATCTGTTAATTTCAGGAACTCCATTGGCACATGGTCATTCCATTTTAGCCTACTTGATAAATAGATTAGCGACAAGGTAAAATATTATGTTTTTTTTTTTTTAAACCATACTCTATTTTCCCTTTAATCCTGACTGTAGATGTCATCTGGATGGAGGTTTTTACTTCCCCAAATGAGCAAACTGCTACCTCCGACCAAAGGCTTAAGCTCACCTGATTATGGGACATTTCCTTTAAGCTTCCCTTTTATCTCTTGTGTACTGACTATTAGAATTGCCTCAGATGAAGCCTAAAAAACGGTCTTAGTCTTAATGACCGCACCATCCTGTTTGAAAAGAATTTCAGACTTTCTCCTATCCTGACACGCCAATCCCATTGTGGAGAAGTTGAACAGCTTGTGGCGGTTTGCGCACAATCTGCACAAAGTACCTCTTTCATAATGTAAACTATTCTGTTATGAAATAATAGGTTCTGAGTGATTCAGTGGTTTTCTGAAGCAAGCCGACACCTGATAATTCAGCTCAGGCTTTCTGGTTTCTAAAGCAGCGTTATGTATAGAGTTAAAAATTATGATGTGCAAGGAGACCGCAATGTGTAGGCATGTAAGGAAGAATTGTCTTATTAGCTACTGGTTCAGCTGCCATGCTGTCACATTGTCAGGAATGAAGAAAAAAAAAAGAAAAGCTTGCAGCATAATTTACAATTTACATCAGGACTTAATGTAAGTGAATGTACTATTGGGAGCACAAAGCATGTGCTTTTTAAATATTGTTTGTAAGACATAAGTATTAGTATGAAGCATCCATATGCCATATATATATATATATATATATATATATATATATATATATATATATATATATATATATATATATATATATATGACATATATATATATATATATATATATATATATCTATCTATATATATCTATATATATATATATATATATATATATATATATATATATATATATATATATATATATATTTATTTATTTTTTTTTTTCCCTTTTATTTCAATTTTTTTTTTTCTTTTTTCTTTTTCCACTTGCAACAATGATAAACAAAAAAAAAGGAATATCACTATTTATGAATGCTAACAAATAAGTCTGAAAACAGAGTTTTTCGACCATTTCACAGGCATCCTGAGGGTTAATTTTGGCCCATCATATTTTTTTAAAAGGCCCACCAGCCATTTTGTACTGCTTTATTTTTATTTACCAATGATTCTGTTTAAAAGGCAGGTAACAAGTAAAAAGCCAAGAGAAGATAAAGAATAGTACATTGATTATTTCAAAGCGGGAGTATTTTTATCATGACTGATGTTTGGTTTTGCCTAAAGCACCAGTTTTCAGTGAAATACTTAATGCCTATATTTTCTGCATGACTTAGTGTTTGGCATGCATTATTCAGTGGGGTGGGTGCTGAGGTTTTTGACCCACTTGCTCCATGTGTTCAGGTTAATCCCGCCCTTACAACCGAGGAGCTGAACAGCCCTGCCTTAAAGGCAGTTGTGCTGCAGGATCTAGGTAAAGACAAAGATTAGATGCAGGATCTGTCATCCGCACCTTAAACCCAAATTGTTCTGAAGGAATTCTGAAGGAGGTTTTCATTATTTCATATTTCATTAAGACACAGAATTTCGCTGTATTTACCAAACTTTACTCAAAACCTATACCATGGTACAGCTAGTAGATGGAGAGTGTGTCAGTGTGTCTTGTGTCAGTCTGTGGCATGTTGGCTACGCGGTTAGTGCTCCAGCCCCACATGAGAAGGTCTTGAGGTTTGGTCTACATGTCCTCCCTGTGCATGTGTGGGTTTTTTTCAGGGTCATCTGTTCCCTCCCACATTCAAAAGCATGCTGATAGGTAAATTTGAGACACTAAATTGTCCTTTACTAAATAATTTATAATTCATTATGAATGTAAGATTCAAGAAACATGACAATACATAATAAATCAAAGCCGTTTCTACTTTCTGTAGATTCTGTGCTAATGAAAATTATAAGACTTGTATTAATCTGGTATTCATAATGCACTATAAATGCCTTAATAAAGCTTTATTACATCACAGGCCCCATGTTAAGGTAAATAAATGAACATAATCATAAGGAATGTTTGATTTTTTTTTTTATAGTTTTAAAAAGCCTCATAATGTTTGTGTTAAATGAAATTACCAAAATCAAAATCACTGATATTGTTTATTTGCGGCATAATTAAAGTTACCGTAAAAGTGCTCATAACTGCTAATGAAAATTTATAAGCTCTCTGTACAGGCAAAAGGTAACCAGATAAATACCAATTTATAAAACACCATAAATATTATTATTATTATTATTATTATTATTATTTATTATTATTATTATTATTTATACAGACTTTAACTACAGTGAAAAATTAATTGTATTAAGTAAAATATTTAGAAAGTATTTCTTGGATCCAAGGAATCCAAAGTTTTTATTATAATGCATTATGTCACTTTGTGTTATAAAGCTTTTTGATGTATTGGTAACACTTTTTGTGTAATTTTTTGTATATTAACTAAGACATATGCCAAATGATTTACAGTGTTGTGAATATGAAGCTTTATGAATACACTTACAGTATAATGCATTATAAACACCGGATTCCTAGAAGTTGCTGCCATCCAAAATGTACAATATAAAGTTGTATATATTTAAATGTTATTTTATTATATATTTAAAGCTATTTACATGATTAAACATGTATTTAAATTTTGTTAAATCCAAGTTTATAACCTTTTTACTGTTATGGTATTCATTTCAATAGGCTACCTCTATTTTAATTAAGCTCAATTATGCCTTAATTACACGTCCTTAAGTACTACATGTAGCAATAACAATGTAGCCTTTTAATAAAGCAATAAGGAACAAGAGGTTGTGCATTATCAAGAATAAATTACGGGTGAATTACACAGAGTGAAGTGCACTTACAATTATTTCCTGTGATTTATTCACAAATACACACAACCTCAAGTGCCTCATGCTTTTATAAAATTTACTTTATTATAAAGTTACTATACACTATAAAAAGGTTTAATTCATAAATGTGTTTATTTAAAACTAAATTATTAATAATCTTTTCCGAGATGTAATCTAGTCCGTTTTTTAAAGTAAACATTGGTTGCTGAGCATTAATAAACTGGCTTAATGCTTATCAGAAAGGAATTTATATCGGCTTTATAATATTATGTATATTTTCATTAATGGTACATGATTTAAAGTAATGTTCTAGCAGCGGCAGATAAATAAAGTTCTGGTAGCGGCAGACCCTCACCTACTCATCCTGCGATTTGTAATTCAAATCAGACGGGCATTTGAATTTACAGTACGAAGCAAATTCTCAAATAAAGGCAGGGAATTCAAATAAAAGTTTTATTACTTAAGATTATTTTTCTTAGCCACAGGAGGAGAACATGAAAAGAAGAAATTCTGACTAATGTCTCTTCAAATGAAAATGGAAATTATTTCATAAGAAAAAGAACTTATAATAAAATGCCTCGGTGATTCCTAATTAGAAACAAAGTTCAGCACAAGGAAGGGTCAGCACATGGCCCCCTGTCTTGGTGACAGCACTATAACCTGAATGATTTATAGCAGCCATTAAAGAAGCCTGCTCTTCAAACAGGTGTTTAACTAGTCCTCTCAGCGGCCAGATCACACAACTTTTTATGTTATTCAATCACACACATACTGCATGCACATGTGGAGCCTCTCCACCCTGTGAAAGGTTAGCCGAGCATGCGGACGTACATGCAAATACAATGCACATCATCAAAGCCATGAAGGCACTGGCATCTATCTGAGGGTAATATATATATATATATATATCATATTCATAATAAAGTGTTATTAGTAATATATATCATATTAAGTTATTAATAATACATAGTTTATAAGGAAATGTGTATGGCTAAAAACCAAAGCATCCATAAAAAATGTAATTAACAAACTTTCTTCCATTTAAAACATACAGAAATGACAAATTATATATGTCCATGTTATAAAAACATGGCATAAGGCTTTATAACACAAAGTGGCATAATGCAATATCAATAATATAATTTACATGCTTTATGTCAAGTTGTGTTATGAAGTCATATCATTCTAACACTTTCTGACTGTGATTATGAACTATGTACATTAACATGGGCTGATGACAAATGCTTGGAGAGATCTATATACTTAAAAAGCCTTATAGACGCATTATAATGCAAAATGTAGTTAGCATGTGCATTATTTTGTCATGTCATGGTCACTCAAATGTAATGCTCATTCCATTTTTATTGATTTGAATGTTAGTTTGCGTGGCTGTGTAGATTTATTGGGTTAAGAATAAAGATCTAGTTGAAATTCCAGTGGCAATGTTTAATAAAAGAATTCCCGCACTTCATCACACAGCCGAATTTCACAATTTAATTACACCAGGCTTCCATCACGTTCCAGTGTATTCAAAGCTGTCTATCTGTAAACATGCACCTTATTTTACCTGGACCCAGCTTGCCAGAGCAAATAATTGCTTTGTTAACCACTGAGGCTTTTAACTTTCATTTTATTTCAACTGAAGTTCGAGTTTCTACAAGTCAGACTAATACACAAATTGGTCCTGGGTTTTATGGCCATTTATGGTAAACGTATTTCTGTGCATCTACCGACACGTATAATAAAACTGCCTGGGATTCATATGTGTGACCTGTGCTGACATGTACGCTACCCAGGCATGTGCATAGACCTGTGTTTAGTGCTTATGTGATTCCAGGGAAAACTGTCGACTGAAAACACTCGGAATTAAGGGAGCCTTCGGTGCCGTTTGACATGGCTTTGCTTTTAAAGCGGCTGAGCTGCATGATCTTTGGATTTCCACTACGAATAGGACATGTTTTAATAGAGTGGTTCATAGAGCCCAGGTCATTACAAATAGGGCTTCACATGCTAAAAGAAACGCTGCACCCTGAGGACTCTTTTATTATAACTACTGTTTACCTTTGACAATGCATTGTAAGTATTTTATTATTAAGTTTAGACAAACCATTTGCCTGCGGTTGAACGTGGTATGCCATTGAAATGTAATCCTTTTGCTGGTCTCATTACTGCCAAGACAAACAAGAAGAAATCAATTTCAGGCGGAAAGGAAAGTGGAAGAGTTGGAGAAAGGAAGAAAGAAGGCAAGAGAAATTAGATGGAACAGATAAGAGAAATGCCATGCACCAAATGAGTTCTGGCTTGTGCCATAAAACAAAATAGTATCATATAGTATTCAGCAGTCCTTAAATATGCTTCATTTCTGCTAAGCGTCTTCTTCTTCTTCCTTGGAGCGAATGAGACACGTTGGATATGAGAGCGGTATTCAATTTGAACACGTTATTTGTTAAGACTGCTGGGCTTTTGCTTTACAGATACCATATATGTATATTTATCTTCCTGTTACAGCAGACACGTTGACGACTTTAAATTGGGACTGTCTGCTGACTTCTCAGGAGGTTCACTCTCCCTTTTTAACCAATAATCTCTGAGATGGGCTCCAGAACCTGCAGTGATCATCTCATTTTCTTCTGCTTAATATTCTCTTGGGGTCACGGGGAGGGTGTTCCCAAGCCCATTTTGAGGAGAACGTTTTGGGTGCAGGGCACACACACAGACACTATCGCTGGGTACACAAACAACACATGCACTATATAGGGACAATTAAGAGCAGCCAATTCACCTTAAAAACATGTTTTTTGGACTGTGGGGAAACAAATGGAGAGTGGCATGGTGGCTTAGTGGTTAGCATGTTCTCCTCTCAGTGCTTGGGATTCCTGGTTCGAATCCCGATCTAGGTGGAGTTTCCATGTTCTCCCCGTGTCCACGTAGGTTTCCTCCGGGTTCTCCGGTTTCCTTCCACAGTCCAAAAACATGGATCAAGGTGAATTGAATGAGTGATAGATTGGCGCCCTGTCCTGGGTGTATCTGCCCGAAACGTTCTCCCTGGGTGGGCATGGGGAACCCCCCTGTGACTCTAATAGAGGATAAAGCTGAAGATAATGGATGGATGGATAGAAACCAGAGAAAACCCGCGCTGACACAGGGAAAACATGGAAACTCCACCCAGATCGGCATTCGAACCTGGATCCCCAGCGCTGAGAGACAGAGGTGCCTCTCACCACTACGCCACCATGCTGTATATTAGAGATTGTACAGACATTAGAGATTATGGAATGTTTACTTTTATTAGCTCCAACACCGTAGGTATCATTTGGGTGGTGGATCATTATCAGCAATGCTGCAACGTTGACCAGGTGGTGTTGGATGATACTAGTGGATACGGGTGGACTCATCCACTACACAAATAATAAACTGCCGGTAACTGACAGACTACAAGTGAACTAGACTGTGCAGCCATTAACATAAGTGGACTTCAAATTATGTGTGTTTGTTTGTGTGTGTATTTGCGTGCATGTATGTTTTGTGTTGGTGTTTGTGTCTTTGTGTTGGTGTTTGGGGTGGTGCACGCCCGTTTGTGTGTTTGTTCCCGTTTGTGTGTTCGTGTTTTTAGATGAACACGTAGAGGTGGATTGGTTGGAGGGAAAGGCGTCTGTGTGTTTACATGTTCCAGTTTAAAACAGTTTTCAAAGGGCTGCCGAATTTTAAGTATTTACACCATACATAACAACAAATACAAAACTAATGTATGCCTACGTTTTCTCCAACTGACTCATCAAAGTTATATTTTACATTCTTTACTATTACTAATTCATAACAATTTTTTTTTACAATGTTAATAAGTAAATGTACCACAATTACAACTGGGAATTGAGAATTCAAACATATATTGCCATTGTGATAATTATGGCATTAATAAAGAAATAATGGCATTATGCTGGACAAATTGCCCCCAAATCTCAGGAATTTTAACGCACTATGGACTTGTTTCTAAAAACTTGCTTTAATATAAAGAATAATTGGTGTGCAGTTTCTCCCCGTGTTCATGTGGGTATTCTACAGGTACTTTGTGTTTTTTTCTGCTGTCCAAAAACACGATTCAAGGTGAATTGGCTGCTAAATTGTCCCTATATAGTGTGTGTGAGTTTACACCAAGCAATGAATTGCCACCCTGTTATGGGTGTATCTGCCCAGCACCTGAAATGTTCTCTCCTGGAATGGGCGTGGTGATGAATTACATATGATGACCCCCACATCCCCTCCCTCCCCCCCCACACCACCCCCACACACATGCTAATAAAGGATTTAGCAGTCAAGACAATGAGATGTTTGTATAGTAACTTTTACCTTATAGGTTTGTAAGTCTAATATCATTTCAAGGGTTATTTACATCTTTACTACAAGAAAGCCGTGATGTCATCATACGTCTGATTTGCTCTGTTTTAAGACTTTTTGCAGTACGAGTTTGCAGGAAGGGTTAAGGCATATACAAAAAGAAAACGTGCGTAAAGGAGCAAAGACAAAAGAATAATGGCTTGTTAATGGGGTTAAGGTCTGACGAATGATGTCATGGAAAATCTTCAGCACTCTGCAGACCTGCTGCCCCCTCGAACACAGTGCAGTGATGCTAAAGGTGCCGAGTCGCTCTTTTCCAACACGCCTCTGACAAGCTTTACCACATTCATTCAGCAGGTATTTCTTAAATGTTCTGTGCATTTTTTGGGGTTTTGCAGAAGAATGCTCACATAAAGCCAACGTTGACACTAACAGCTGGACTTTAAAGCTGAAGAATTTCATGGTAAGCAATCCTTAGCAAGCCATCAACCACACAGCTTGAAATAGGGCGTGTCCATGCGTATTGCTATCATAACAACATGGGGAACAAAATTCTTGTGTGGATCAAAACCTACAAAAGGCCTGTACTAATTCTCTTAATTTTTGTGTGTAACGTGCAATTAACCAATCAGTATATCACTTGCCATTCGCTTTAAGAGCCTAAGAGCCAGGTGGCGCTGTGACTTTGGCGGGTTGCTATTTGAGCGGTGCTCTATGCTCTATGAGGTTCTCTATGTGAGTTTGAATGGAGAACCAACAGTATAGTGTAGACTATGGATCTGCGTTCTCTGTACAAATGCAGTCAGATTTAATAGCGTTCCGTTGGTTTCAGCGTTCACGCGGCGTCTGTGTTGATGAACCACTGCGAAGATACCGACCAGCATCTGACTGTCGACGTCTGGAGAGGTTGTTGAGTCGGTAGGGCACCTGGGTTTTAGCTATATGCCTTTATTGTACCTGAACACGCTTCATTTGAAAATGGCCACGCCCATCGGGGGAGATGTATTCACACACAGCGTTGCTATTTAAACGGTGCAAGCGGAAGGTGGGAAAATAGACCATTGACAGGGTGTAAGATAGTAATGCGTTTAATTTATTCAGCATTCATTGGACGTCTGTGTTAAAGATTCATTGTCAAGATAGCAAACGTCCGACATAAGTTTTAATAAGCAGTTATGAGCACTTATAAACTCATTTTCAGTCATATTCTGTTATCAAGCCTTAATGCATATTTTTATAATGTGGTTAAAACATCGATGTACGGTAACAGAGGCTTATAATAAGTTTAATTAAGCATTATGAAGTCCAGATTCATAGAATGTTACCAGCAAACAAATACTTGCAACATGTTAAAAAAAAAGTAGAAGGCGTGTTTACCAGTGCGGGTGTTACAACACCTTTTATTTTATTTATACTTTTTAATTACGTGGAAATTAAAGATACTAATTGTTCCAGTTTTGCAACCTTTGCCTGTTCTTTCTGTATACATGTTTTGAGCTGCTGAACAGTCTGTGGTCAATGTGGTTTTGGTTGTTCTGTGCATAATGTACCACACGATTTCTTCTCATCTCATTATCTTCTGTGTAATCCTCTACTAGGATTGTGGGGGTGGGGGGGTGGGGTTTTCTCCCATGCCTATATAGGGGAGAAAGTTTCGGGTACTGGGTTGATACACCTAGGACAGGATGCCAATCTATTGCTGGTCACACTCACTCACATCACACACACACACACACACACACACACACACACACACACACACACACACACACACACACACACACACTATATAAAAATAATTCAGATAGGTGCAATATAAAGCAACCAATTCACCTCAAGTCCATGTTTTTGGACTGTGGGAGGAAACCGGAGAACCCAGAGGAAACATATACGGACATTGGGAGAACATGGTAACTCCACCCGGATCGGGATTCCAACCTGGATCCCCAGTGCTGCAAGGTGGACGTGTTGACAACTACACCACTGTTCCCACCCCTTACAATTTTAATAGAAAGCCCATAGTTTATAAATTTGTTCATTCATTCATTCATTCATTCATTATCTTCCGCTTTATCCTATATTAGGGTCGCGGTGGGGTTCCCCATGCTCATCCAGGGGAGAACGTTTCGGGCGCTGGGCAGATACACCCAGGACAGGGCGCCAATCTATCGCTGGGCACACACTCACACAGACACACTCTATATGGGGCAATTTTGGAGCACTCAATTGACTTGATCCATGTTTTTGGACTGTGGGAGGAAACCGGAGAATCCGGAGGAAACCCACGCAGACACGGGGAGAACATGGAAACTCCACCCAGATGGGGATGTCGATGGGTAGTGCTGAGAGGCGAACGTGCTAACCACTAAGCCACCGTGCCGCCTAAATTTGTTCAGTTTTTTCAAATAAAACACTAATAATCTTGACCTCTTTGTTCTTTTATGTATTAATAAAGGTTTAGGAGGATTTATAGATTTCAGTTTTTAGAAAGTGTCTCAACTTTCTCAGTAATGTTCGGTTTTGGTTCTCCCTCACGAGTGCTGCGGCCGTCTTCTGGGTCTCGGATCTGTTCCCCCGAGGGGCACCGTCTGTTTTTTTGGCATCCCTGACCAGTCAGCTTCCCAGAAAGCACCTTTCAATCTATCTGCCACTCAGCCAGTTAATGCACTGAAGTGTGTCAGGGGTCCAGTATGTCCCCAGGAGGGCTCCTCAGATGTAATCAGTCCCTCAAAAAAGCATTCTGGGATCAGCCTGTTACCATGAGTGCATCACTCAAATTGTTTTTGTTCTTTTTCAGCTGCAGCTTAAGCTGGTGTGCATACCTGAGGGCACCTCTAAATCTGTCAGCACACCCGAGGACGCCTGTGAACTAGTGAGTACCCCAGGGGACAGCCCTGAACCAGGCAGTACACTTGAGGCCACCCCTGATCCAGTCAAACACACCAGAGGGCACTCCAAAGGCAGCTGCCTGCTTTGCCTTTTACCCATGCAGACTGGTGACTAGCATTTTCAGCATGTGCAGCACAGCCTGCAGAACCCTGCATCTGCTCACCTGCATCTATCACATTGCTTCAGCCTCTGAAAGCTTCTACAAGAACAACCCAGCCATCTACACACTTCTTCTGAAGGATCCAAATGTGCAACTCAGCCTCCAGAACCATCTGTGTGCAGTGAACCTTTGTTCCACACTACCCACCTTCCAGAACCTCACTTGTGTCAACCCGCCTTGAGAACTGCGCGTCTGCACAACCTTGCCACCCAATCCTTTTGTGTGTGCAACCCCACTTCATGAACATTTCATATGCACAGCCCATCCTCCAGGCCCTTCGTCATGTGGCCTCCATGTGTGAAGTTCCTTCATCTATGCTTCAACTCACTGACTTGCCCACTGGATGGGGTAGATAATATTAGTCTAGTACTAGTTCAATTAGTCTAGTGATAACCATCCATCCAGCTCCGCTTGCCATCCTTAGTCTACATTCAATTGGTCCTGTATTAAATCAAATAATCCGGTATTAAGTGAGAATGCCTTGAAAATCAAAAGAAACGAAATATTATATTATAAAGCATTATGTCATTTTGTGCTATAAAGCCTCATGTCATATTGTTTTATCACTTTATGCCTGAGATGAACATGTACAATATGAAAATATACATTAAGGTACATGAGGTGTATGACGGTGGCTTAGTGGTTAGCATGTTCTCCTCTCAGCACTAGGGATTCCTGGTTCGAATCCCCATCTGGGTGGAGTTTCCATGTTCTCCCTGTGTCCGCGTGGGTTTCCTCCGGGTTCTCCGGTTTCTTCCCACAGTCCAAAAACATGGATCAAGTCAATTGAGTTCTCCAAATTGCCCCATATAGAGTGTGTATGTGTGCGTGTCTGTGTGAGTGAGTGAGTGTGTGCCCAGCGATAGACTGGCACCCTGTCCTGGGTGTATCTGCCCAGCGCCCAAAACGTTCTCCCCTGGATGGGCATGGGGGCATGGGCATGGGGAACCCCCCTGCGACCCTAAAATAGGATAAAGTGGAAGATAATGGATGGAAGGTGTATGACAAATGTTATAAAGTATTATAAATACTTATAAATACTTCATAAAGATTTATGAATGCACTTTTAATGTAAATTAAAAAAAATAAATTCCAGATTCATAGGAAGTGTAATCATTGTTTTTTAAAATGTTATCCCTATGTTTGCATGGGTTTTCTCTAAATGGGTTTACTTCCACAGTCCAAAAACAAGAATTTAAGGTGAATTGGCTGCTCTTAATTGCCCCTATCTAAATTGCTTCTATATAGTGTGTGTAAGTCTGTGTGAGTGAATGTGTGCCCAGTGAGGGACTAGCGCCCTGTACTGGATGCATCAGCCCCGTGAACCTAGTAGATGATTAAAGGGTCATGATAATGAGATAATGAGATAATGAGATAATGACATGAGAATGTACATATCAGCATGTCTTCAGCTGTGAAGGAAACCAGAACCCTTCGAGAAAACCCACTCTGGCACAGGG
>JAFMOC010000130.1:652500-742500 GCA_019802505.1 Corydoras sp. C115
GGCCGTCACGGAGCAGCTGTATTTGTACTGAGATTAGATTACACACAGGAGGACCCTTTTGAGTCATTAGCACTCATGAGGCAACTTCTGAATGCAATTGGTTGCACTCAGGGAAAAGGGGGCTGAATACTTTTGCACGTCGCACTTTTCAGTTTTTTATTTGTAAAAAAAATGTTGATTCATGTATAATTTTCCTTCCACTTCACAATTGTATACCACTTTGTGTTGGTCTTTCACATTAAATTCCAGTGAAATATATTTATGTTTGTGGTTGTAATGTGACAAAATATGGAAAAGTTCAAGGGGTATGAATACTTTTGCAACCCACTGTATATGTGTATGTATATATATATATATATATATATATATATATATATATATATATATATATATATATACACACATATATACACACACACACTATATATACACGTGTATATATATATATATGTATGTATATGTATGTATATATGTATGTGTGTGTATGTGTATATGTGTGTGTGTGTGTATGTGTGTATATATATATATATATATATATATATATATATATATATATATATATATATAAATATATATATATATAAATAATATATATATATATATATATATATATATATATATATATATATATATATATATATATATATATATATATATATATATATATATATATATATGCAGCTACTATTATTTTCTTTATATATTTTAGTTTATTATATACAGTGTAAATATATACACCCTTACCCAAAATATATACGTGATATGTGATTCGAACCTGGGACATTCTTGCTGTGCAGCCTATTACATCTCATCTCATTATCTTCTGTTTAATCCTGTACTGGGTTATAGGGTCACGAGGGGGGCTTAATCCCCATGCCAATCCAGGGGAGAACGTTTCGGGCCCTTGGCAGATACACCCAGGACAGGGTGTCAATCCATCAATGGGCACACACACTCACTGAAACACAAACATACATATGCTATATTGGGGGCAATTTCAGATAGGGGCAGCCATTTAACCTTGAATTTATGTTTTTGGATGGTGGGAAGAAGCGGAGAACCTGGAGGAAAACCCACACAGACACGGGAAACACATGGAAACTCTACCCAGATTGGGATTCGAACCTGGATCCCCAGCACTGAGAGGAGAATGTGCTTACCACTAACACCACCTTGCTGCTCCATATAATTGATAACATAGTAATATATGTACATGTACACACCACACACACACACACACACACACACACACACACACACACACACACACACACACACACACACACACATTCTGGTTCGTCCATTATGCTCCACCCTGGCAGAAGGTTGTGTTAACAGGCACATTAAAAAACAAATCCCTCCAACATCCCAGCACGTTCCTGATCCCAGAGCAGAACAGGTCTAAGTACAGTGTTCTGATCCTAAGCAGAGTTCATGGAGAGTTCATTCTGTCTTTAACCAACACATTATTATTACATTTCAGCGGCACATTAACCTTTTCTTTGGAAGTGGGGTGCAGAGTGATAGCTCCGAATCCGGCCACTATGGTGCAATCAGAGGTGATGAATTTCTGATACTTCAGGCCCGATTTGAAGCACATGGCCTCTTGTTGGATTTGATTCATCAGGATCTTGTCAGAGTCCGACCCTATTAGAATTAGACCCTCAGATGTGTGTCATAGGTCTTCTTGCTGTTTCGTTTATTGTTCTTGTTTGTTCTTATTCTCTATGAGGGCTCAAAGAGAGATAGCCCTGCAGCATGTCTCTGAGTTTTTGGGTTTCTCCTCTGAAACTACACGTTGATAGTGAATTGTCAGACTGGCCTTGAATACAACGTCTTGTCACTCAGCGTTTTACTCGTCATTGCATTTCCCCTTTATTAGAGACATACACATGACAGTCCTATATGTTACACGAGGTTGAAAGAGCCACTGCGTGACTCAACTCTGTTTCTTAATTACCCCTATTTGGGGGCTGGAACAGATCTCCCTCTGTGATGCCTCCCAGCAGGCTTCACTGTGTGAGTTGGCAACATATGCATTAAGTTAACCTCTGTGACAGGCTCTGCCCAGGCTCGCTCTATTCATCATTGTGCCCACAGTACTGACCGGCCCTCGGTCACGCCGTGTTGAGAGAACAATGCAATGATAGTGGTGGATAATTCACCAGAGTATCCCTCTGAAGGGACCTGGGCAAATCCTGGAGGCCCAGTGGCTCCGGCCAAAGCTTGACCATCCCAGGAGGGCACCTTGAGTAGTCTCTGTAGCCCTGGCTAGTACAATGCTAATGCTGTGCTGAAACAAAGAAATAATTGTGTCTCCATATGGGGAGACCGGGGCACCTACACATTTCCTTCCCACACTTATCAATCCAGCAGGCCACTCTGGACTCATAGCAGAGACAGAGTTCCCAGAGGGGGGGAAACACGCTGATGGTGGTCTCGGAGATAGTGAGAGACCATTGTTAAATATAGATGGACAGATTTGTAATTAGGATTATTAATATCTTATTATATATTTCAAGCTGGTTCAGTTGTGTAATATTTAATAGGTCAAAAACCTTTATTATATTAAACTTGTGTATAGTAAACTTGCTTCGCCCACTATATTTAATTATATTTAAAAGCATCATTTTATACGGATTTTATATATGAAATTTGGCTCATAATAATTATTTAGCTTTTTTAAATCAGGAATTTTGAAAATGGTCTTTTGGATATAAGGCTCCAGCTGCTCGGCAGTTTGTGGTTGGTATTTTATTCTCGTCTTCTTGACATCATATATTTTCAATGAACAGATCTGGATGACAGAAAAGCCAGTCACATTCTCCGTCTATGAACAATAGCTGGAGCCAGAATTTTTTTCGGGGCCAGACTATTACTCATAATGAGATGCCACAGAATCTGATGTCTTGTTAATTTTTCTTTCCTTTTCTTTCTTTTTTTTTTTGTGCTGTATGTGCTGTAGGCCAAATAGTCATTGTTTGGTCACTGATTCTTAATATTTACTTATTCAGGCAAAAAGAAGACTTTTATTATTATTATTATTATTATTATTATTATTATTATTATTATTACAGTGCAGTATAGCTTACATTTGTTTTGGTTTTAATGCAATGGCAATTATATATATAAAAATATATATATTGAATGCTGCATTCATTTGTTTTATCCATCTTTATTAATTCAATCTAAACAATTAATTAATAAATATTTTAAAAATAGCACTTTCTATGAATCCAATATTCATAATACATTATATGTGTATTAATAAAGCTCTACAAAGTATTCATAACGGTTGTCATAAACATCTGTTAATATCCATAGATGTGTGCAATATGGCAGCGATATGCAGCAATTCTGAAGCATGTGCATCGTTATTCTGCTGAAGCAGCCACGGACTTCCAGGAAACATTGTCACATTGCTCAGGCATATGTGCATACGCATTTTGAAAGTTATAATGTTAGTGGTACTTCAAGCATGTTGTGAGCACTAATGCAATTCCATACCATGACAGATGTCGGCCTTCGCAGCTTTCACCTAATGATTTGCAGTGTAATAGCCATATACATGGTCCCCTCTTTTAGCATGGAAAGCCGAGCAGCAGAGGAGGTTAAGGTGACATTTTTTTATTTATTATTATTATTATTATTATTATTATTATTATTATTATTATTATTATTATTAATGTTGTTGTGGTTGTTATTGTTATCATTGTTATCATTATTATCATTATTATCATTGTTGTTGTTGTTAATATAATAATAATTATTATTATTATTATTATTATTATTATGATTACTTTATTTATCTTTGTTAAAAAAGTGACTCTCTGAGTGACTTATTAAGACACTGGAATTTACTGCTCTTCATTATGGCGCAATTAAGTCTATTGTCATTACATTCTTTCACCACAACACCTTACCCAACTCTCTGTGCAAGATCAAATCTGAATGAAAAATCAATCAGAGTGAGTTTAGGATCTGCTGGTTTTACTCAGGTGAAGAGAAGATAACAGCCGGTCTCACCTGATTTGGAAGAAACACTAGTTTGTCTGCTTTAAGTTGTTTGTGTGTTCAAGTGGATATAAAAAGCAGGGATCAGGGTGTGCACAGCAATGGGACATCTATATGTACTAAATTTAGTACAGATGTATGTACTATGTTTGTATATAATATGAACAAGGTCAGAGTCGAGACACTGTTTTGTGCACTTAAGCATGATGTTGTGATCCACCTTCTTATAAAATACAGCTGATGAACAAATGTCCCCCCATGCACATCTATGGGAAAATGTTTTAGTGCTGGAAAGATACAACCAGAACAGGGTGCCAATCCATCACTCTCTCACTCACTTCAAACACACACACACACACACACACACACACACACACACACACACACACACACACACACACACACACACACACACACACACACACACACACACACACACACACACACACACACTATCTGGGGCAATTTATAATGTTCCTATAACACTTCATGGCTGTGATAATGAACATCTATGCACAGAAGCTGTGGACAAGTGTTATAAAGCATCACAAAAACCCTTTATACGTGTTTATGAAATGTGTTTATAAAGCATTCTGATTACCAAATTACCCGATTCGTGTTACCAGATTTATATATACATGCGTGTGAGTGTGAGGTTTATGGTTCAGTCTTCACATATACAAAATACTACAAATTAACATTGCAAATGTGAAGATAAATAAATGAACCATGGGGGATTTAACACAACATTAATATTCACATTAAACGCCACGTGATTATGCAAACATTCCACAAATACATTCACTTGGTAAAGGACTGTATGATGCAAGTATAAAGAAGGTTAGGCTTCAGCTCAGAGATGATGTTATATAGTGCTTTATATAAATATGATTCAGAGTGAAGCTTCTCTGACAGAGTGCGGAAGACAAACAATGTATTTGGTTAAAGATATTAGAGGAATTAGGCTTTTTCTTATCTGGATATTTAAATAATGAAATTCCTTTAATAAAAAAATTGCAAAATTCTTTAGCAGACCACAGCAACTTTAGTTAATGAACATATGTGTATAGACACACACACACACATTTTTTTTTTCTTTTTGTAAATACATGGTGACTGGGCATTAAATTCAATGACCACCACATTAGTACAGAAGCTGCTGATAATTAAAAGTTCTCAACCCCTCCAAACCCTCAGGGCTTGAGGGGGAGGGTGTTGCCCAGTCAGCAAGGAGCCGGGCTGCACTGCCGAGCCACCGATGATCTGTGGACACGAACAATTAACCAGCTACTAATCGCTAACTCCTCACTGGTCTGTACTAAATTCTGTTAAATTTACAACCGACGACCTCAAGATAAGAGAAAGAGAGGTTTCGTTGTACGTTATTGCTGGTTCATTTCTTTGCATGGTTCTGTTACTGTTCTCTGGTATAGTGTAATAATGAGTTCTAGTGTCTGCGGTGACTTAGGTTTAAGCTTGAAGTAATCATTTCATCAATCATTGGTAACACTTTCTAAAAATATGGAGTTCAAAATGCTTCATAACACTTGTTATAAGCCTCTGTTAATGCACATAGATGTTTATAGCCACATTCAGTAAATGTAATAACAATATGCTGTAAGGCTTTATTACACAATGTGCCATAATGCATTATATATGTATATAAAATGTATATTTTAATAATTTATTAACTTATAATAGAGACCAGTGTCAATAACCTTTGTGTTAAATGAATAATCTCGTTATGTAATTTTAGGTAATTATTTCAGCACCTCAGCCCTTTATTATCTACAGTACCTAACAAACATCTGGACACCCCCCCCCCTTCTTGCTCCATTGTCTATTTCCCCATATATGTAGTTTGTAGTTTCTACAATTCCAAACTGTAGTCCATCTGTGTTCTTTGTTGTTGTTAGTCCCCTGTTGGTTCTCTGTTCTCTGTTGGTCAGGAGCATCACAAAACAGGTATCATTTGGGTGGTGGATTGTTTATGGTCAGTTCTGCAGTGACATTGATGCATTGAGCGGGTTTTAGTGCATCATTTGAACACCTCAGTGACACTGCTGGGATAGGAATAATGCACCAAGAAAATAATACCTGCTCTCTGATGGTACTGTTGGGGTTCTGACCATCAGAGAACAGACAAAAGGGGACGTACACATTATGTACTGCAGTCCACAAATATGTGGACTACATTCTGGAATTGTGGAACTACAAAGTCCTTTTTTTTGTAGGACTGTGGATCAGAAAGGGGCATGTCTAAACTTTTGATAAATAAATAGTGACAAATTAATGAAACAGATTCGGACACTTCCTCCTCGAGTAAAGCTGGACATGATGACAAATAAAAACAGGATAACTGGTCAGAAATGCCGTTTATTTTATGAACTAAGCAGATCTCATGAAGTTGAGAGTTGAGAAATTTATTCATCACATCAGCTTTATACCGCCCCTCATTACACTCCAAGTAAATGAAAGTGTGTTAAACTGGTAATTTAGAGCAAACTAGAACCTCCCCACAATCACACAAAGGACGAGGCTCAACAAACACATGGTTGGCTTTGTTAGTGTTTGTTGGCGAAACCCGGATGGGTGTGGTCTGATCTCAAAGTCCATGCAATTACCTGAATAGTTAAACGTGAGTTATTAGTGACTCAGTACGAAATTTTTGTCATCCGTGTCCTACTGTTCGCTCGCAAATCAGCCACAATTAAAATGATTGCTCAAGATTACAGGCCTTATTGTTTTTAAAATGCACAGCTAATAAATTTCACAGTGTGCTTCAGTTGACATGATATGTCTTGTTACTCAGTAATGCAGTTATAATGTAATGCCTGTTAATAAGGAATCTAAAGTCTTTTAATGTAGATGTGCCAGAGGGAAAATGAAAACCTTAATCATAGTCATATCTGTTTTTAAAGAGTATTCTTGATGTTATTGTTAATATTATTATATGTATTGCTGCAGTCACTATGTGAAACCAAACATTTAAGTAAGAAAGTTTTGTTATACTTCGATGAAACACATTTATAAAGCTTTATAAAGTATTCATAATGCTTTAATGCACTGATATCTAATATACATAGATGTTCATAACCACACTCAGTGTTATAGTGCTTATACAACAACGTGACATAATGCATTATAAAATCAGCATTTTAACTGATTATTAACTTATTGTAGAGATCAGGGTCATAAAGCTTTATGAAGTTTGTGTTAAAATAAATATCTCTCATATAAAATGACTTAAGTGCTTATAACTGCTAGTTAAGTCTCATAAGCTCTGTGTCTCACAAGTATTGTTATTTATTACCTCTTTGAAAGAGGGGGCATAAATAGTTATGCATTACAATGCAATATGTCACTTTGTGTTATAAGCCTTATGTTGTATTCTTATAAAACTCCATTAGTGTAATTATGAACATCTATGTACATTCACAGTGGCTTATGTCAAGTGTTATAAAGAGTTTCGAATACACTATAAAGCTTTATGAATGCAGTTATAATGCATTATGTATACCAAATTCACAAAACATGTTAGAATAAGGCCGTTCTTTTTTTTATTCGGAATTAATGATCTTTTGGATACTTTTGGATAAGCTTTGGCAACCTGTCCCACTGCCATATTATTTTAATAAATTGTTTGAATTTTGGCGGCACGGTGGCTTAGTGGTTAGCACGTTCTCCTCTCAGCGCTAGGGATTCCCGGTTCGAATCCCCATCTGGGGGGAGTTTCCATGTTCTCCCCGTGCCTCCGGGTTCTCCAGTTTCCTCCCACAGTCCAAAAACATGGATAAAGTTTTCTTTTCTCAAAATTGCCCCATATAGAGTGTGTCTGTGTGAGTGAGTGTGTGCCCAGCGATGGATTGGCGCCCTGTCCTTGGTGTATCTGCCCAGCGCCCGAGACGTTCTTCCCTGGATGGGCATGGGGAACCCCACCGCGACCTTAATAGAGGATAAAGCGGGAGATAATGAATGAATTAATGTTTGAATTTTTTTTTTTTAACATGAATATTTTTTGATTCAGATTTCTTGCTGCAGATACATAAACATAAAAACGTAATATCCGCCCATAAGAATACACAAACATTTGCTTACAGTAAAGGTGTTAGACTTAAAATGCAATAAAACTTTGAGACAAAACCCTTGTAAATACTTTAGCTATGTGAACAACATGTAGGCAAAATAGTCAATGTACTATTTAGTGGAAATAAAAAGCCAGTTCCTTAAACCCTGAGGGTGTCTACGGACCTGCCTGCACAAATGCTTCTGAGAATAAGTACATAGGACTCGCTAAATATAAGTTTTCCCTGCGCACATTAGCGCAAACCACTTTCTCTACCTAACATTGGTTCTGCTGCTTAAATCACGAAAATAGTCATATCTGTTTTTAAAGAGTATTCTTGATGTTATTGTTAATATTATTATATGTATTGCTGCCTGCATATTAAATGCTTAATTGGGATTGGTCAAGACAGTCACTATGTAAAACCAAACATCCATCCATTCATCCATTATCTTCCGCTTTATCCTCTACTAGGGTCACGGTGGGATTCCCCATGCCCATCCAGGGGAGAACGTTTCATCCATTGCTGGGCACACACACACACACACACATACACACACACTCTATAATTATATAGAGAATTTAATTGACCTTAATCCATGTTTTTGGACTGTGGGAGGAAGCCGGAGAACCCGGAGGAAACCGACGTGGACACGGGGAGAACATGAACCCAGATTGGGATTTGAACCGGGAATCCCTAGTGCTCAGAGAGAACATGCAAAACATTGGTTCTGCTGCTCGAATCACGAAAAGGTGGTGAGATGTCATGGCCACTTCTTGGTGGTTTTCACACTGACACAGATTTGCAAACCCGGTCGCGTGGACATGTCCTCAATCCTTTCAACAGTTTCCGAGCTGAACGTCAAAGGAGATGCGTCAACCTTAAAAAATGTAGCCAAAAAAAAAAGAAATTCCAGGCATCTCTGTCCTTTATTTCGTTCTTCATTATGTAAAACTCCAAAGCGCTCCATCAGGCACCACGGTCAGGCTTTTAACAATTTAAATGTTACCTCTGCCTTTGTGCTGAGCTGCAATTAAGGGCCCACAGCTCTGAATAACAAAAGCAGTGACTATCCTCTATCACTCCCTGGCCCCAGGTGCTGCCTATACCGTCACACTTCAAAGAAAGATTTATCCTCCACCAAATCATCAGTGCTCTGCTAACACAGCCCTCCAAGATTTTTATACCCATCATGCTTCTCATCTTTATCTCGGAGAAAACAGAGCAGGCGGAGAAAAAAAAGCGAAGCAACAGGCCCGACTTACGTTATCAAATCCATTTTCATTGACTTTTCATTGTTAATGTGATCTTGCGAAGGAACAGAATTATACAGGGGGTAAAACAAGCCGGTCTTAAACCCTCTAAGCCCCCCAGAGGAAAATTAATACCCCAGTAAGATCTTCTCCTTGATCCTGGCACTATGAGGCTTTAAAAAGGCTCAAAGGCTCTGTGTTGTTCTACAAACATTCAACCTGTATCAACACGCCGAATGCCGTTAAGAAGCTGATTTATACAGCGCACATACGATGGTAAATACAACACAAATCAGGAGGGTTGTAAAAAATGTCAACTTCTAAATAACTCAATTTGCTAATTAGCACTGAAATCCGATCAAAACGGCATCTCCTCGGTTGTACATTCCATTGGCTTCTATTCATTCATTCATTCATCCATTATCTTCCGCTTTATCCTATATTAGGGTCGCGGGGGGGGGGGGGGGGGTTCCCATGCCCATCCAGGGGAGAACGTTTTGGGCTCTGGGCAGATACCCAGGACAGGGCGCCAATCTATCGCTGGGCACACACTCACACACACAGACACGCACACAAACACACTCTATATGGGGCAGTTTGGAGAACTCAATTGACTTGATCTATGTTTTTGGACTGTGGGAGGAAACCGGAGAACCCAGAGGAAACCCACGCGGACACGGGGAGAACATGGAAACTCCACCCAGATGGGGATTCGAACTGGGAATCCCTAGTGCTGAGAGGAGAACATGCCAACCCCTAAGCCACCGTGCCACCCCATTGGCTTCTAGTTTTATTAATTCTATATTAAAAGGAAATGAGGTTTGGTAATATTCAGAGCAGATGTTATTGTCGAGTGTGTTCTACGCACTTACAGACACAGAGATATGGCAGATGAGTGTCTGTGTGGACATAAACACTGCGTAACCAAACATAGCTATACAGCTGACCATGAGTTACCTCTTATTCCATCATATTTGTTATGTATATGGTTGGATATGGCATTTTTAGGATTGTAAAATGACCTAAAGGTTTACCATCATTTGTACCATTAGATATTAAAAGGCTCTGTCTAACAACCGATGTTCCAATTCATTTCAAACTCATTCCAGAGGTCCGTCTGTGGGCAGACTTTACTGATTTGCTGTTTGCTGGAAAAGTCATTGCAAATTTATAACAATTTTAAGGTGTTTGCTGGTTTATACTTCTATATTTCAGAGGAAAGTGTTGTAGTTCTACTCCACCACTGTCACATATTGATGTGAATACCAATAAGTACTCACATAAAAGCCTAAGGGCCCTAGCCGGTTTCTAGGGTGAGACAAAAGAACAACAAGAGGAGGATAGGACAAAGTAGGAAACTGTTTGGGAGATTTGGAAAGGGAGTGATGGGCAAACATATTTATTTAAAATGCAAGTGTGGCACGGTGGTGTAGTGGTATTAAACTTATATAATATAATAATATACAATTCATTTTAATTATATGGATGGCACAGTGGTGTAGTGGTTAGGACATCTGCCTGTCAGCGTTGGGGGTCCAGGTTGGAATCCTTGTGAATGAAGTTTCATGTTCTCCCTGTTGAGTTCTCGGAGTACCTCCATGGATTTTAAGGGCGTGGTAGCTCAGTGGTTTGGGTGTTGAGCTATCAATCAAAAGGTTGTGGGTTCAAATCCCCGGTCCACTGAAGTTACCAGTGTGGGTCCTTGAGCAAGACCCTTAACCCTCATTGCTCCAGGGGGTGCTGTACCAACCCTGTGCTCTGACTCCAACCAAGTGGGGTTATTTGTAAGTTGCTTTGAATAAAAGTGTCTCCTAAATGACCAAATGTATTCATTCATTCATTCTCTTCCGCTTTATCCTATATTAGGGTCGCGGGGGGCGGGGGGGGGGGTCCCCATGCCCATCCAGGGGAGAGCGTTTCGGGCGCTGGGCAGATACACCCAGGACAGGGCGCCAATCTATCGCTGGGCACACACTCACACTCACTCACACTCACACACACTCACAGATGGGGATTCGAACCGGGAATCCCTAGTGCTGAGAGGCGAACGTGCTAACCACTAAGCCACCGTGCCGCCCTGACCAAATGTAATGTAATGTAAATTAATTGGCTGTTTTTAATTGCCACTATAAAATAAACTATCCCTATATAGTGTGTGTGAGTGAATGTGTGCCCAGCGATGGATTGGTGCCCTGTCCTGGGTGTATCTGCACCGTGACCAAAACGTTCTCTCCTGTCTGCACATTGGAAACCCCCCTGGGACCACAGTAGAGGATTAAGCAACAGTTAATAAGATGAGAACTCTCCAAGATGAAGCGAAAGCTAGCTGGTGGTTGAAATAGGTGTGCTGGATCACCGTGGAGGTGAGGCAGCTTCCTGTGTGCAGCAGGCTTAAAAGCTCCCTCTTGTGTTCCAGCAGGCTTAGAAGTGTCCCATGGTGAGTCGGCATGCTCATAAGCATCCTGTTGTGTGTGTCGACAGGCTTGGATGTGCCCTCTGTTGTGCTGAAATTCTTTAAAGCAGCCACCGGTGTGCCGACAGGCCTGGAGGAGCCCTCTGGTGTGCAGGCAGACTAATGTGCCCTCAGGATTGGAGATTTGCTCAGGTACTCCCTCAGAGTCATCCTCAGGTCCATAGCTTTGGGCAAGCCTCAAAAAATTGTGTGGGTGCACCATCAGGACCACACACTCACACGGTAAAATCAGGACCACATACTTTCTGTGAGTTCCCTCGGGGACCCATGCTTGTGCAGGTGCATCCTCTGGACCACATGTTTGGGTGCATCCTCCGAACCACATACTGGTTTGGGAGTGCCCTCAGGGCTACACGATTACTTGGGTGCATCTTTGAGGCCACAGATTTGCTCAGGTGCATCCTTCAGGCCACATGCTTATTCGAGTGCACCCTTGGGGCCACATGGTTGCTTGGATGCACCTTGGGAATTCTGGCAGGCGGACATCCTTGCAGCTGTCCCATCACTACCATATTTAGCCATCCCGAACACCACCACTCTGACATCTTTCACTTTAATGCAGTTGCAAGTGCTATCGAGTTTCAAGGATCATCACCTGTCAGGGACTTGGGGAACTGGGGAACATGCCCATTGGTGTTTGTATCAGGTCACCTAACATCCCTAGTGCTCCAGGACTGAAGTCTGACATTAATTTGACACATCCTGCCACAATTTTGCCAAATCTCTCATGTTCCTTGAGCGATTTGGCAAATCCCACACGAACAACTAACACAGACAAACTGTAGGTGAGATCTATTACCTCACCCACAGCCACACGAACACTGATCCAATAGTAAAAACATCCATCAATTATCTTCCGCTACATCCTCTACTAGGGTCGCGGGGGGGGGGGGAGGGGGGGTTCCCCATGCCCATCCAGAGGAGAACGTTTGGGGCGCTGGGCAGATACAACCAGGACAGGGCACCAATCTATCCCTGGTCACACACTCACACAGACACACTCTATATGGGGCAATTTGGGAATTCAATTGACTTTGATCCATGTTTTTGGACTGTGGGAGGAAAACAGAGAACCCAGAGGAAACCCACGCGGACACGGGGAGAACATGGAAACTCCACCCAGATTGGGATTCGAACCTGGATCCCCCACTAAGCCCAAAAAATAATCAATAAAAATACAATCAGGCAATTAATAAACTAATACATTTTGAACGCAGTAACAACTGTGATCGCTGTGAACCTGAAAGTTATGCTCGATGCAAGTCCTGGGGTGAGAGTGTGTGTGATTCATGACCCCACCCCGCCAACAGTCTATTTTCTTGCCTTACTCCTGCATGGCTTCAATAGCAATGTTGTGAATATATCTAACCCAATCGGTATGGCCGTCTTGAAATATGGTGTGTTTAGGTGCATTTCTGGTGTATTGCTATGAATCATCAACATGCCACTGAATGTTATTAAATCTGACTTCATTTGTACAGAGAATGCAGAAACGTAGTCTACACTATACTGTGGGTTCTCCATTCACACTCAATTGGAGAACCTCACGGAGCAGCGCATTGAGTCCAGGTAGCTGCACCGTTTAAATAGCAACCTGCCAAAGTCAGAGTGCCACCTGGCTCTTAAAGGGAACAGCAAGGGACATGCTGATTGTTTTTTTGTAGTTACGCCCAAAATGCACCCATGAAGAATTAAGAGGATTAGAACATTCCTTTTGCATTGCACACATTTTGTCATGGTTAGCATAGCAAAGACACACTGAGACGTCCAAAACCAAACAGATAAAATCGGGCGAAATGTATTATTACTTAACTGAAAGCTTCGAAAGATAAGACATTATTCCTGACAAAAAAAATTATCAAAAAATAAATAAATAAATAAAATAAATAAATAAAAATAAAAAACCTATGTCAGTATGAGGGTGTGAAGTTGTAGATGAAATGGGTAAATCTGCATTTATATTAATTTAGAGTAAGAAGAAAAATACTATGAGCACTTAAATAAAAATAAGCATTTTTTTCATCAAAGGTCAGCAGATAATGGCCCAGTCATTCCTTTAAGAAGAGCTACCGAAGGCGTGGTCAAAATTCCCTGTAAATAGTTTCGCAAAGTGTCTGCTGGAATGCCAAGCTGTATCGCCTGTAAATTCAGGATCTCTCGCGCTGACATTCAGTGAACACAACAATCTACAGAAGTGACTTCTGCTGAATGTTGTGCTTTAATTCCAAACAACATAATTCCATTTTATTATTAAATAAACAATTACAAATTTAAAATAAATATTAAATATTAAAATATTAAATATAAATGTAATATTTTTAAAAGTATTAAATAAATATTTAAAAAGTATTCGTAAACTATACCATTGAAAATCTGGTCACGTCTCTTTAAATGAACCATAAAGTGTGACCTGCACCCAGGGGAGCACACTTTTCAAAGTTAATTTATAGTATTTTGCAGTAAGGTAGATTTAGTAGAGAATGTTTTTAGAGATTTCTTAAATAATGTGGTAACTTGCTATGAATTCACTATTCAAGTGCATTCATTAAGCTTTATAACAACATTTCTCATTCACCTCTATTCATTTACATGCATGTATTTAAATCTGTTTGTCTGATTTTATTTTATTTTATCTCCTTTTATATTGTGTCCCTTTAAACTTTTGTAAGGTGTTCTTGAGTACCCTGAATGGCGCCATTTATAAATAAAATGCATTATTATTATTATTATTATTATTATTATTATTA
The DNA here is from genome assembly GCA_019802505.1 of Corydoras sp. C115. Classification (NCBI taxonomy): domain Eukaryota; kingdom Metazoa; phylum Chordata; class Actinopteri; order Siluriformes; family Callichthyidae; genus Corydoras; species Corydoras sp. C115. The sequence goes on from JAFMOC010000130.1 coordinate 667,055, forward strand.
TTATTATTATTATCATAATCACAGTCATGGAGTCATGAAGGGCTTTATGACACATATTGTTATAATGCATTATAATATAAACTTCTTTGGATTTTTGGACATTCTAAACTGGTGCCTTCAATTTACCCAAAGTCTGTAAAGAGCATTTATAAGTTTTATAAGTCATTATTAACTCATATTAATGCAAACTCTTTCCTTTCCTAGAGGTAAGAAATAGAGACACTTTACCTAATGTCTATATAGCGAGCTTATATGTTTTTATAAACACTTTTGAGCATGTGTAACTATTTTCATATAAGGAATTAGTTTAACACAAACATTATAAAGCTTTATGACACAGGGCTCTACAATAAGTTAAAGAACATATTTAATATACAATGCATTATGTCACATCGTGTTATAAAGTCTCATAACAAATTTCGTACCACTTCATGAATGTTGTTGTAAATGTCTACGTTCAATGATAGAGGCTAATGACAAGTGTTATGAAGCATTATGAATACTTTATAAAGCTTTATGAATGTGTTTTTAATGCATGGTGAATACCGTAGTTATAGAAAGTGTCACCAAAAATGTCATAGTTAAACTTTATATTTTTTGTTAAGTATTATGTAGACATAAGTATTATATGTCCAATCTTTTGCATTAGACTGTAATTTATATTGTTGTGATGCAAAAATATTATTTGATTATATTTGGGTATTTGGGTAAATGAAATCCAAATTTGATTTCGATGACTTTGGTGAATTTCTTTTAAACAAAGTAATCAGATGAATGATTTCATACGTTTGCTCTAGAAGATGGTACGATGATGACGGGTGCACAATGTTTCCAAAATACATACAGCTAAGCCATGGCCTGAAGTTATACACTTTGTGGGCATAACGTCAATATGTTTTTGGAATCAATAATGTTGTCGTCAGAAGACACCAATGGTGCCTTCATACCGGTGGTGCCTATGTACACATATTTGATTTTTTGATTAGAGTATAAGCATATAAAAATAATATAAAAGTGATAAAATGACTGCAGAGGACATTTTTTTATAAATGTTTTGCAATGAAATATATTTATATTGTAATATGAGGGAAATAGTTGGGGGGGGGGGGGTTAGTAACCGCACCTACAACACACCTGCAATATACTGAATGTTAGTGATTTTTATAAAAATAGGGTGGGGGATGCCTGCAGAGTAATTAAGTAATTAAGTGATCTATTTTGCCTACTGTACCTTTCTGTGCAGTTAAACACACACATGTACACACACACTAAAAGTAAAGTACACGAGCCCGGAGCGGTGGGCAGTCCTGTACACGGCACCCGGGATACAACTTGGGTTAGGTGCCTTGCCCAAGGGCACTTCAGGCATGGTACATTGTGGGAGAAGGGAGCGTGGTAGCTCAATGGTCAGGGTGTTGGGCTATCAAGCTGAAGGTTGGCGGTTCAAATCCCAGCTCCACTAAAGTTACCAGTGTGGGTCCTTGACCAAGACCCTTAACCCTCATTGCTCCAGGGATGTTGTGATTAACCCTGTGCTCACCTTGTAAGTCGCTTTGGATAAAAGCCTCCAATAAATGACCAAATGTAAATGTAAATGAGAAGGGGATCAAACCGGAGATCTACTGATTACAAAGCTGGTTCCTTAACCACAAGTTTATAACTGCCTCAAAATGTGACATGCTTTAGAATTTCAACAGCATTTAATGCATTCAACGGAATTTGTTTAGCTACCTAACTGGTTTATCCAACACTCACACACACACACACAAACATTTTTAAAGCATTGTGGGGTCTTTACATTCATCTCGTAGAGACTTACGCAAAATCTTAACCTCATCCTAACCATGACATCTATAATCATACAACATGATGTCACTTTAAAACACAAGAGTCACATCGTGAGGACCAGATTTGCCATTTGCGGTCCTCACAGTGTGAGTGTAACAGGTTTAAAGCCCCTACACACACACACACACACACACACACACACGCAATCCTATAAACAATGCAATTTTCAAAAATTTTAAAAACCTCTGCTTATGTGACATTTTTTAAGGATTTTGTGAACTCTTTATGACTTTTGTGCACATATTATGTCCATCCATCCATTATCTTCCGCTTTATCCTCTATTAGGGTGGCGGTGGGGTTCCCCATGCCCAACGTTTCAGGCACTGCGCAGACACACCCAGGACAGGACGCCAATCTATCGCTGGGCACACACTCACTCACATAGACACACTCTATATGGGGCAATTTTGGTGAACTCAATTGACTTGATCCATGTTTTTTGGACTGTGGGAGGAAACCGGAGAACCCGGAGGAAACCCACGTGGACACGGGGAGAACATGGAAACTCCACCCAGATGGGGATTCGAACCGGGAATGCCTAATGCTCAAAGGCGAACGTGCTAACCACTAAGCCACCGTGCCGCCCCACATATTAGGTTTTACTTTTTATTCAGCTTATTTTAAATTAATTGTAATGAGTAACTAACATGTCCGCTTTTTCCGTCAGAACCAGCAGTGTGCGTCAGACGGCACGCGTCGAGCTGCAGATTAAAGAAAACATGGACGATGGATCTGGAGGCTGGATGAGTGCTGTTTCATGCATGCATGCATTTGTGACACGCACTATTCAAAGAGTAAAGAGATTGATAAACAAAAAGTATTTAGCCATGACGCCCTAAATAAACTTCTCTCACTTTTTTTTTCAGAAACAGCGGCTTCAGCTCTGTACAGCAAAAACCACGTCTCCATTTCTTTCTTTCTTTCTTTCTTTCTTTCTTTCTTTCTTTCTTTCTTTCTTTCTTTCTTTCTTTCTTTCTTTCCTTCCTTCTTTCTTTCTATATTTATTGCTGCACCAAGCCGAGTTTACGAAACCGGATAATGGAACTAATTTGTGGGAAGCACAACACCGAGTGTTTCCACAAGCTGTAAAAGTGGTTGCACTTTTATACTCTGCTCTCCTATAAAAGGAGAGAATGTCACGAACCGTTAAATGTGTTGTTAGAGCCGCTTGATGTCTATTAAATAAGGTTAAAAATTCAAATAATGAAGGTTAGGAGGGGCAATGATCCTGCATTTGAAAGATATTTGCATGATTTTGCACAGTGTGTGTGTGTGTGTGTGTGTGTGTGTGTGTGTGTGTGTGTGTGAAGTAAAGCTCATATTTAAAATATCTCCAAAGATCAAAGGCTTTAGCATAAGCAGAGGAGTCACGGCCCTCTTGAAGTGTCAATCTGCCCAAAATCTTGAAACCTGTTGGATGACAACAATCTACCCGTTAAAAAAAAATAAAAGGCAGGGTGTAGTCTCTACAGATTCCAATAGCTCTCTCTCTCTCTCTCTCTCTCTCTCTCTCTCTCTCTCTGTCTCTCTCTCTCCCTCTCTCTCTGTGTCTCTCTAGCTCAGTCTTTCTCTCTCTCGCCCTTTCACACTCTTCCTCTCTATGTAACTTAGTTATTATTAAAGCAACATTAACGAACATATATATATATATATATATATATATATATATATATATATATATATATATATATATATATTTTTTTTTTAAACATAAAGCAATGAGGGGTGGCTTAGTGTTTAGCATGTTCTCTTCTCAGCACTAGGGATTCCTGGTTCGAATCCCAATCTGGGTGGAGTTTCCATGTTCTCCCCATGTCCTCGTGGGTTTCCTCCGGGTTCTCCGGTTTCCTCCCATAGTCCAAAAACATGGATCAAATCCCCACCGCGACCCTAATAGAGGATAAAGCGGAAGATAATGAATGAATAAAGCAATGACGGATGGCACTGTGGCTTAGTGTTTAGATTTTGCATGTTCTCCTCTCAGCACTAGGGATTCCTGGTTCGAATCCCAATCTGGGTGGAATTTCCATGTTCTCCCCATGTCCTCGTGGGTTTCCTCTGGGTTCTCCGGTTTCCTCCCACAGTCCAAAAACATGGATCAAGTCAACTGAATTCTCCAAATTGCCCCATATAGAGTGTGTCTTTGTCTGTGTGAGTGAGTGTGTGTCCAGCAATAGATTGGTGCCCTGTCCTGGGTGTATCTGCCCAGCGCCCGAAACGCTCTCCCCTGGATGGGCATGGAGAACCCCCCCCACGACCCTAGTAGAGGATATGGATGCTGATACACTATCTGTTTAAAGGCTGAATGCTCTGAATACAGCATTTATATTTAAATCGTCATTTAGAACGTGTCGATTCATAGAGACTTACAAGTGAGAGAATACCACCTTCTTTTCATTTGTATTGTATTTTTTCATGCCGATTACTAGGGCATGTCCTTGTTGCAGACTAGAACTGGCTGGACAACATGTGAACACTGGGGACGACCAATCACAATGCAGATTCAGGTTAAGCACTTCTCACAGGAAGTCTCGTCTGACACAAACCGAGTTGCATCGTGCTAGAGCAGGCGTTTCGGGCTCATGGTGCTAATGACAGAGGTGCCGTTCCACCTACTAATAGATCACACTGCCATTAAGATGATTTCTGCTGTTGCTTAAATTGTTGCATACTGTCACTTTAAGATGACAACAAGATTTACAGTTCTAGTTACAGGTTGGGCAAGTCGTCGTGGTTTGGGGAAGTCTTAATAAAATGAATGGAAGCCTGAGCATAAACAATGCATGAACATAAATTTTGGATTTATTGAGTGTACGTGTATATACACAATTCATTTAACATTGTGGGAACCAAAACCTGTTTACACACTGTGGGGACCGTATGTATTTGTGGGGACTGCAAGCTGGTCCTCATAATGAAACTCTATCTATGTCATATAAAAACATCCATCCATCCATTATCTTCCGCTTTATCCTCTATTAGGGTTGCGGGGGGGGGGGGGGGGTGTTCCTCATGCCCATCCAGGGGAGAACGTTTCGGACGTTGGGCAGATACACCCAGGACAGGGGGGCAATCTATCACTGGACACACACTCACTCACACACACACTCTATATGGGGAAATTTGGAGAACTCAATTGACTTGATCCATGTTTTTGGACTGTGGGAGGAAACCGGAGAACCCGGAGGAAACACACGCGGACACGGGGAGAACATGGAAACTCCACCCAGATGGGGATTCGAACCGGGAATCCCTAGCGCTGAGAGGAGAACGTGCTAACCACTAAGCCACCGTGCTGCCCTGGTTTGGTTTTGGTTTCTATAAAATTAACGGAAGTCTATTTATAAAAACACACGTCAGTGCGAGTGTGTGTGTGTGTGTGTGTGTGTGTGTGTGTAAGTAAAAAAAGAAAGTACTGCCTTTTCCTTAATCCAACATTAAATCTTAATCTATAAAATCCCAACCCACGTTCATAATAAAATAAACAATCTGTGGCAATTCTGTCCGTTCTGGCAGTTATCTGGTGAGTTGATACCTAAACCGACTCTTAAAAAGGCTTTATCAGTGGTGCTTTGGTGCTTAAGGTACTAGACTATTGACCAGAAGGTTGAGCTTTTAAGCTCCAGCATTGGCAAACTGCCACTGTTGCACCCTTAAGCAAGACTCTTCACTCACAGTTGCTTGGACTGTAATTATGCCTCTGCTAAAGTCACCCAGGATAAGGATGTGCTCTAAATGCTGTAAAATGGGGATGGAGCTGATTGCTATATCGGACGATAGTTCTTTGGTTGCAGGAGGAAATATTTACTAGAACACACCGAGTTTACCACTCAGTCCATTCCATCCCCGTCAAGCTTTCGGCCTCGGGATCACAGAACCGTCACGATTCTACGTTCTACTGCGTCCATCTAAGATTGCGTTCAAATCTAGTTCAGCTCGTAGCTCGTTTTCTTAAACAGTACTACGAAGGCCACATTTGATGTTAGTAAACTTGATAATAACAGCTGTCTCCTCTGAGAGAAAGATAAAAGAAGAATCATTTCCGCATGCACAGAGTCGCTCCAAATACTGGGAGACGAGATTCCCATGAGAGCGAAGCAATAAATTTAATGGAGTCAAAACGATTTTGTCATTAAAATGATTGACTCATTCTGAACGACCGAACCTGAGACCTACTTCTGATTGGTGTGGCTCTTTGTGTCATGCTAATGAGGAAGTACTGCACTTATTCAAACCTGCACACACAAACAAATAAGGCATGCATCAGGATGTTGATCTATCGTATACTGACGAATGCACACCAGAGGGAAGGAATAAAGCACGGAACAATATAGTTTGCAACAAAGGAAGACATTTAAACAGGGAAATAGGTTCAGATTTATTTATTTATATTGGGCTTTTGACAATAGAACATTGCTGTCTCTAATGTCTACAGTGTTCGAAGCCTGACGCAACAGTGAAAAAATAAAATAAAATAAAAATTTCTTGTTTGGGATGGTTTTTGAAGAAGACACCTTTTGAGGACCAAGATTCAGTGGGGGGCTTCATGGGTCATCCTGTTTAAGCGATTGGGCAGCATTAACCATGCAGGACACCAATGTACAGATTGAGAAATTATATAATCTACTCATCTACCTACATATATATACACATCCATCCATCCATTATATTTCACTTAATCCTCTACCAGGGTCCCGGGGGGGTTCTTCATGCCCATCCAGGAGTGAATGTTTCAGGTGCTGGGCAGATACACCCAGGACAGGGTGCCAACTCACTCACACAGACACACTCTATATGGGGCAATTTGCAGAATTCAATTCAATTCAATCCATGTTTTTGGACTGTGGGAGGCAACCGGAGAACCCAGAGGAAACCCACGCAGACACGGGGAGAACATGGAAACTCCACCCAGATTGGGATTCGAACCTGGAATCCCTAGCGCTGAGAGGAGAATATGCCAACCACTAAGCCACTGTGCCACATATATATATATATATATATATATATATATATATATATATATATATATATATATATATATATATATGTATATATATATATATAATAAATATACATACATGCTCATGCACATGCATATATATATATATATATATATATATATATATATATATATATATATATATATATATATATATATATATATATATATATGAAGATTATAACTTAATACTTTGAACTGCCGTCAACAACTGCCATACAAATCCAGAAGATTAGTCAAAACCACAGATGAAAGCAGGCAAATGGCACTTGGGTGGAGTCCTCCAGTTTTCTTTACCCCATCAGACAATTTAATGGCAAAACTGTCAGGGCTTTTGAAGTTGTCTGTGGGAGACAGGCCCAAATTTAGGAGAATATTCTTCTACTGCAACAGTGGCACCTACTGTCTGGCTACATTATAAGATTAAGGTGTGAAGAGAGACAAAAAGACAAGCTACAGTGAGGCAGGTCTGTTTCAGAATGTTTCAGATCAAGCAAGCTCCAACACATACAACTTTCCACTGCCGGGCCCCTGAAGTCAGACTTTTAACTATAAAATGCTAAGATTGTAATTCGCTCTGTGATGGTGCGGTTGCTGAAAGTTGTAAATGGTACAAGTTCCAGAGTCTAAATTATACCTCAGAGTTCCTATTCAGACAACCTGCATGAGCTGAAAGTTGGGTTTTTGATGTGGTTATATATTAAAACCTAGCAACAGATAAAAAAGGAACACCCTGCTGTAATTAAAAGAACGTTTTTCATTTTAGGTTCATGAGTCCTAATGGAACTGTTACATACAGAACACTGTAATGTATGTAAGCACAGGGGATATGACACTGACACTGATGCGGTGAGTGCACTTTCATTTCTCCACCTCAGTGACACTGCTGGGATAGGAACGATGCACCGCCAAAATAACCCCTGCTCTGTGGTGGTACTGTTGGGGTTCTGATCATTAGAACAGAGTACACAGTATGTACTGTAGAACACACACAGATGGACTACAGTCTGGAATTGTAGGACTACAAAGACCATCTTTGCTGTAAGTGGAACTGAGAACACGGACAATAAATGGAGCAAAACAGAACAACTTGTGTTGTTATAATAATAATATTAATAATAATAATAATAATAATAATAATAATAATAATAATAGGGCAGCATGGTGGCTTAGTGGTTGGCATGTTCTCCTCTCAGCGCTGGGGATTCCCGGTTTTAATCCGAATCTGGGTGGAGTTTCCATGTTCTCCAGTGTCCATGTGGGTTTCCTCCGGGTTCTCCGGTTTCCTCCCACAGTCCAAAAACATGGATCAAGTCAATTGAGTTCTCCAAATTGCCCCATATAGAGTGTGTCTGTGTGAGTGAGTGTGTCTGTGTGATTGGTGTCCTGTCCTGGGTGTATCTGCCCAGCGCCCGAAACGTTCTCCCCTGGATGGGCATGGAGAACCCCCCCACGACCCTAATATAGGATAAAGCAGAAGATAATGAATGAATTAATAATAATAATAATAATAAGGCACAGTGGCTTAGTGATTAGCATGTTCTCCTCTCCACACTAGGGCTCCCAGTTTGAATCCCATCTGGTTTGAGTTTCCGTGTTCTCCCCGTGTCCGTGTGGGTTTCCTCCATGTTCTCCGGTTTCCTCCCACAGTCCAAAAACACGGATGAAGGTCAATTGAATTCTCCAAATTGCCCCATATAGAGTGTGTCTATGTGATAGATTAGCATCCTGTCCTGGATGTTTCTGCCCAGCGCCCGAGACGTTCTCCCCTGGATGGACATTGGGAACCACAACCGGATAAAGCGGAAGATAATGGATGGATGGATGGATGGATAATAATAATATATTCCAATTTGGATGAAAGCTTCTGCCAAATTATCATCTTATTATTCCTCTACAATGGTCGGGGGGGGGGGGGGGGGAGGGCAGATACACCCAGGACAGGGCGCCACTCCATCATTGGGCACACACTCACTCACAGACACATACTGTATATAGGGGCAATTAAGAGCAGTGAATTCATGTTTTTGGATTGTGGGAGGTAACCGAGAACCCTGAGAAAGCCCACACAGACTCGGGGAGAACATGCAAACTCCACCCAGATCAGGATTTAAAGCCGGATCTCCGGCGTTGAGAGGCCGATGTGCTAACTACTCCGCCACGTGCCGCCCTTAAGTTATTTATTCGACTTGAACTGCGTAAATGGCAAGCAGTGTATTGCCATCAATCTTTTTTTTCTTAAGTAACGGATGCTTCCATCACTGTTGCCCGCGCCACCAACACATCAGCTGCCCGGCTTTTGCTTCCCTGACCTCGTTTTGTACTTTGCCACATTAAACTTTGCCATTTGAAATAGAAACTGGCCTTATGGGCCCGGAGATGAAACCTGGAGGGAGTTCATACAGCCGTCGAAGGTGCCCGTTCATTCCAGCGTCTGCACTCGACACTAATGCATCCAGTCAAATTCAAACATCCCCATAAACTTATAATTCGTATTTCTCCTTCCGTTTTTATTCTCGCCGTCTTCCGAGCCCTTTAAAACTATTTCTTCCTGAGCCAAAGCCTCCCACACACAGAGTGCTGCACTATGTGTACCCACAGTGACAGAGGTGCTGTGTGTACCTCCACCCTCTGCTGCCGTTGGCTGCCGTCTCAAACACATGCACAAACACCCGCCACGTGCTCACACATTCTCTTCTATGCCTTTTTCTTTTAGTAGGAGGCTGGGGCATGCAAAGCCACTGCCATATGGGGGCTTCAAAAATGCATTTTCGCACATACGCAAACACACAAAGAAGCAGATCCTCATTCATGCTGGGTCACAAAAGTGCTTCTAATGAAATCAGAGGGAAATTCCCATGCACTCTAAACCACTCAGACAGCGCCGGGTGAGACGGAGATGAGAAAAGAAACCAGCGAAAGAGAGAGGAGAAGAAAGAAAGCTAGGCCTCCAGGCTACGTTGGCCTTCTCTTCTGTCTTCTCTCTAACTCGCAGAAAGTCAGAATTTCTTTTGTACTGGATTCCACAAAAGCAGAAGATACAGTGTCTGCAACTGTATCTAGGAGAATGGTATGGGCTGTGGATGGGATGATATATGACTATAAACCCATTAGTCTGCGCAACGAGCGACTGCAAGACAGCAGTGCGGAGCTGCTGAAAGGTATGCTGTCTCAGGTTGGTGGAGAACAAAGAACCGCACTTTCATTTACATCCGAATGCCAAACAATTAAAAAGTATCAATCAATAATATGATTTGCGGGCGGCGGGTGGCTTAGTGGTTGGCATGTTCTCCTCTCAGCGCTTGGGATTCCCAGTTCGAATCCCAATCTGGGTGGTTTCCATGTTCTCCCCGTGTCCGCGTGGGTTTCCTCTGGGTTTCTCCGGTTTCCTCCCACAGTCCAAAAACATGGATCAAGGTCAATTAAATTCTCCAAATTCTCCAAATAGAGTGTGTCTGTGTGAGTGAGTGTGTGCCCAGCGATAGACTGGTGCCCTGTCCTGGGTGTATCTGCCCAGCGCCCGAAACGTTCTCCCCTGGATGGGCATAGGGAACCCCCCCATGACCCTAGCAGAGGATAAAATGGAAGATAATGGATGGATAATCCCCTAGGGTAACGGGGGCGTTCTTCTTGCCCAACCAGGGTTAAATGTTTAATATAGTCTGTGTGAGTGGTTGTGTGTCCAGTGATAGATTGGTGTCCTGTCCTGGGTGTATCTGCCCAGCGCCCGAAACGTTCTCCCCTGGATGGGCATGGGGAACCCCATAGTGACCCTAGTAGAGGATAAAATGGAAGATAATGGCTGGATGGATGGAATTTGATTTGCTGAGTGTTCTTGCATGTTGGTTTATATACATAGTTCTACAAAGGAAATAATTCTAGTTCTAATTTTTTAAAATTAGGATTAGATACCCAACAATTTGTTCTACCTGTGCTTTGAGAGCTCTCTTTAGGGATGTGCCTGCTCCTCTCACATTTTTAGTGCACAGCCCCATTCCACTTTCCTCTTTGGCGTTTGAGACCGTTGCTCTGCCTCAGATGCACCCGTGACCCCTGGAAACAAAAAGAAGGTGGCGCTGTTCTTACTCCCACGCAAGCACAATGATGTTTACCTTGGGAGCATGCACCCCTAAATAAAAGTCAAAAAGGGGTACAAACCAAATTGACTCAGCAGCTGTAATGAACCTGCTGAGACATTAGTGGGGACCTGATCCACAGTGCATGTATTAGCACCCCCCCCCCTTACCCCCCCCCTTATCAACCAGAGGCATGCCGCTTTCTCCCCTATTCAGCAAGTGTGACATCACAAGGGGTCACCCAGACTCGTGAGGACACTGCGTGCTCCACCAGTCTCCGAGTGCATGATGACCAAAACCCAGTGTGATCCGGTCATGACAAGGCATCAGTCTTCTGAGCTTGGTTCGAGTCCCACCTAGGTTGGCTAGTGATGTGTTGAGTCATAGGCTTGTGGTTAAGGAACCAGCCTTGCGACCTGAAAGTTCGATTTCCGGTCCCACTGGCTGAAGTGCCCTTGGGCGGGGCACCTAACTCCAATTGCTTCCCGGGCGCCATAAACAAGGCTGCCCACCACTCCAGGCATGTGTGTTCACTTCACTCAATGTGTGTGTGTGTGTGTGTGTGTTTTACCGCACGGATGGGTTAAATGTTGGGGACAAATTCAGCCAGCGGTATAAATAGAAACACTCCTCCATCCGCTGGGATGCATCTGCAGGTGTAGCGATTCACAGGTGCATCTGAGACACATTGCGTCAGCGCTGTGCACACCGCTGAACGCCAACAGCTAAAGTTAATGAAGCCTCTAGCCACGTTACATATATAAGTGAATTTTTTTTTTTTTTTTGAAGCAGTGGTTCACTTTTGAAGCAGTGACGAGCAAATTGCGGCTGGGACAGTCATCATTTTACCATTCATTCATTCATTCATTCATTCATTCATTATCTTCTGCTTTATCCTCTATTAGGGTCGAAGGGGGTTCCCCATGCCCATCCAGGGGAGAGCGTTTTGGGCGCTGGGCAGACACACCCAGGACAGGGCGCCAATCTATCACTGGACACACACTCACTCACACAGACACATTCTATATGGGGCAATTTGGAGAACTCACTTGACTTGATCCGTGTTTTTGGACTGTGGAAGGAAACCGGAGAACCCGGAGGAAACCCACGTGGACACGGGGAGAACATGGAAACTCCCAGATGGGGATTCGAACCGAGAATCCCTAGTGCTGAGAGGAGAACGTGATAACCACTAAGCCACCGTGCCACCTATCATTTTCATTCATTCATTCATTCATTATCTTCCTCTTTATCCTTTATTAGGGCCGCGGTGGGGTTCCCCATGCCCATCCAGGGGAGAACGTCTCGGGCGCTGGGCAGATACACCCAGGACAGGGCGCCAATCCATCGCTGGGCAAACACTCACTCACTCATACACACTCTATATGGGGCAATTTGGAGAACTCAATTGACTTGATCCATGTTTTGGACTGTGGGAGGAAACCAGAGAACCCGTAGGAAACCCACGCGGACACGGGGAGAACATGGAAACTGAGAGGCGAACGTGCCAACCACTAAGCCACCGTGCCGCCCATCATTTTACCAATAAAATAAAATTTAAATTGGGCTTAACAAAGGACACGTTCTAAAAGTTCACGGCACACAGATCGTCCCCCGGCTTAATATAGATCAAGGGTTGCAGAACACGAGTGCGTATGTGTGGCGTGAGTATGTATGTGCATGTTCTCACAATAAGTCATCTGTTAGGCTGAAGTTTGAAAGCGTGATGCAGGCAGCGAAGTATGCACACTGAATAAAAGTGGTGTCATCGGCATCTCTTAAAACGCTTTCCAATCAAATTAGTGACAGACCATCCGCTCACTACATCAAGCTGGTTAAAATCCCCCAAAATGCCCCTGGAGCCAGTTCCACTAAAAATAGACTTTGAGCATGACTTGGACCATTCAGTTTTTTGACTTATGGACGACTATGGTAAATGAATTTGGGGTATACTGCAGTAAAAATATAAAGAGAGTGGATTCGTCACATGGCCGGACACAGTAGGTCTTAAGCACAGGTCTTTGTTTTCATAAATACATGGGTGTGGTAGCTCAGGGTGTTGGGTTATCAATCTGAAGGTTGTGGGATCAAATCCCAGGTCCACTGAAGTTACCAATGTGGGTCCTTGAGCAAGACCCTTAACCCTCATTGCTCCAGGGATGTTGTGATGAACCCTGTGTAAGTCGCTTTGGATAAAAGTGTCTGCTAAATGACCAAATGTATATGAACACATAATATGACACCCTTTTCCTGTCGCTGCTGTGAACTCTGTCCACCTTCTAGCTCTTCCACCTGTCTCAAATATCTGCACAGACCACTGAAAGAACCTCCAGAAGTTGATGCCTTCAACAAATATCAAATGCCCTGATGCCATTTGGTCACTTAGCAAACTCATTCATCCAAAGTGACTAACGAGTATCCCAACCTGATGACAGGGACAGCACCCCTGGAGAAATGAGGGTTCAGGGACCCACAGTGGTAACGTAACTGGATTTAAACCCACAACCTTCAGATTGAAAGCCAAACACCCAAACCACTAAGCTACCACTCCCAACTTCTTTTGAGTGGCGTTTGTGCATCTACACCCCTGCACATTTTAAAAGATGGGTAAACACCATGGACTGGTCATTAATCTCTGATGGGGCAAACACAAAAAAATCGTTTGCACACTTTCCAATGACCCTACAATGAGCGAAGAACATGAAAGAGTCATCGCGATAGAGAAGAACATCAGAAGAAAATTAAGAAGAATCTTTGCTTTTATTGATTGATTGCAATATTATGAGGTCTAGGGTGGCACGGTGGCTTAGTGGTTAGCATGTTCTCCTCTCAGTGCTTAGTGTGTGTGTAAGTGTGTGTCCAGAGATAGATTGGCGCCCTGTCCTGGGTGTATCTGTCCAGTGCCCGAAACGTTCTCCCCTGGATGGGCATGGGGAACCCCCCCCCCACGACCCTAATATAGGATAAAGCGGAAGATAATGGATGGATGGATAACTAATAAATGATCAAACAAAATGAATGTAACAACAGTTTGAGAAAAGGATAAATACCCTCATGAAAGGGCAATTTTTAAAGAGGACAGAGGGGGAATAAGGGATCTGGGCTAAAGCCCCCGATTTTTCGAAACCCTAAAAACTCCCCTGATAAATATAATTACACTAATGGTTCTTGCATTAGGGCAGCACGGTGGCTTAGTGGTCGGCATGTTCTCCTCTCAGCACTAGGGATTCCCGGTTCGAATCCCCATCTGGGTAGAGTTTCCATGTTCTCCCCGTGTCCGCGTGGGTTTCCTCCGGGTTCTCCGGTTTCCTCCCACCGAAAACATGGATCAAGGTCAATTGAGTTCTCCAAATTGCCCCATATAGAGTGTGTCTGTGTGAGTGAGTGTGCCCAGTAATAGATTGGCGTCCTGTCCTGGGTGTATCTGCCCAGCGCCCGAAACGTTCTCCCCTGTATGGGCATGGGGAACCCCCCCCGCGACCCTAATAGAGGATAAAGCAGAAGATAATGGATGGATGAATGGATGGTTCTTGCATTAATTGGAAGTTAGCGTCATGAGGTTATCAGCACAGCAGGTCATATCCCAAAGTGTGAGACTATATTTCATGTTTTTATGTTGCACATGAGAACAGTAACGACACAGCTATTAAACAGATACAAACACCCCGCTATAAATCTGTAGTGCTGTTTGTTTGGCAGTTTCCTTTCCTGATCAATACTCATCAGTGCCCTTTCCACTTGGCCACAGTGTTAGTTAAAACTGTGATTGATGTTTGGCCAAAAAAAAAAAAAAAAAGGGTCGAAATAGTCGCTCTGCCATCCTGTCGTTCACACTCTCTCTCTCTCTCTCTCTCTCGCTTTATGACTTGACTCTCTCCATTCTTTCTCTTGCTGTTTCTTTACTGCCCGGCCAAAATAAAGGTCAGCACCTGGATGGGACTCTGAGCTGGGGTCGCTGCAGTCGGTCAGATCTGGGTTCGGAGACGTTATGAGGTCATTATAACGAACCACCAGGTCCTTCCATCAATGCATCGGTTCTCCTCTGAATACACAGACAAATTCCAAAATGGTGATGCCAGGATTCATCCATCCATCCAGTATCTTCTGCTTTATCCTATATTTTAGTCGCGCGGGGGGGGGGGGGGGGTGGTTTCCCCATGCCCATCCAGGGGAGAACGTTTTGGGCGCTGGGCATAAACACCCAAGACAGGGGGGTAATCTATTGCTGGGCACACACTCACTCACACAGACACACAGCCGTTTGGAGAACTCAAGTGACTTGATCCATGTTTTAGGACTGTGGGAGGAAATCGGAGAACCTAGAGGAAACCCACGCGGTCACGGGGAGAACATGGAAACTCCACCCAGATGGGGATTCCAACCGGGAATCCCTAGCACTGAGAGGAGAACATGCCAACCACTAAGCCACCATACCGCCCGATGCCAGGATTCATCAATCTCAAATTGTGTGAGAGAGGTTCAGGGAGCATGAGACATCATTCGCACACATGGATCGGCCACCGCAGAGTCCAGACATATACCCCATTGACAATTCTCGGGATGTGCTGGGGGACTTCGCACAGTGGTCCAGATCCCTATAATCAAGACGAGATCCTAAGAAGAAATGACGGCCACTCTGTTAAAAATTAATGCAGACATGCTGACCCCTACGCCACAGTGTAATAATCTAATCCTATAGTAGGATTAGTAGATCGTGTGTGTGTGTGTGTGTGTGTGTGTGTGTGTGGGGGGGGGGGGTTATGGGGGTTATGCCCATCCAGGAGAGAATGTTTCTGGCACTGGGCGGATACACTCAGGACAGGGGGGCAATCCATTGCTGGGCACACGCTCACTTAAACAAATATACATACACACTATATGGGACAGGCAGCACGGAAGCTTAGTGGTTAACATGTTCTCCTCTCAGTGCTGGGGATTCCCGGTTCGAATCCCCATCTGGGTGGAGTTTCCATGTTCTCCCCGTGTCCGCCTGGGTTTCCTCCGGGTTCTCCGGTTTCCTCCCACAGTCCAAAAACATGGATCAAGGTAAATAAAATTCTCCAAATTGCCCCATATAGAGTGTGTGTGTGAGTGAGTATGTGCCCAGCGATGGATTGGCGTCCTATCCTGAGTGTATCTGCCCAGCGCCCGAAACATTCTCCCCTGGATGGTGATGGGGAACCCCCCCGCGACCCTAGTAGAGGATGAAGTGGAAGATAATGGATGGATGGACTATATGGGGCACCCAATTTAGAGCACCAATGGGAAACCAAGAGAAAACCCAAAAAGAAACGGGGAGAACATGGAAACTCCACCCAGACCAGGATTGAAACCTGGATCTCCAGCGCAAAGAGGCAGACGTGCTAACTACTACACTATATAAAAAATAAGAAAAAAAAAAGCCATGTTATATACAGTACAAGCATACATCCTGGTCAACATGACTCCTCCTAACCTTCATACCATCTCCGCCAGACACACACATACGAAGTTCTAAAAAAACCCAAGGAAGTTATTTTTTGCACTAGGACACGGCCACTTGCGTTCGGTTCTCCAGACATAAAGGCAGAACCTATAAATCCATTTCGTCTCATCCATTGCTGGGCACACGCTCACTTAAACAAATATACATACACACTATATGGGACAGGCAGCACGGTGGCTGAGTGGTTAGCATGTTCTCCTCTCAGCGCTGGGGATTCCCGGTTCGAATCCCCATCTGGGTGGAGTTTCCATGTTCTCCCCGTGTCCGCCTGGGTTTCCTCCGGGTTCTCCGGTTTCTTCCCACAGTCCAAAAACATGGATCAAGGTAAATAAAATTCTCCATATTGCCCCATATAGAGTGTGTGTGTGTGAGTGAGTGTGTGCCCAGCGATGGATTGGTGCCCTATCCTGAGTGTATCTGCCCAGCGCCCGAAACGTTCTCCCCTGGATGGTGATGGGGAACCCCCCCGCGACCCTAGTAGAGGGTCACCCGTGTGGGCACCCAATTTGGGGCACCCAATTTAGAGCACCAATGGGAAACCAAGAGAAAACCCACAAAGAAACGGGGAGAACATGGAAACTCCACCCAGACCAGGATTGAAACCTGGATCCCCAGCGCAAAGAGGCAGACGTGCTAACTACTACACTATATAAAAAAAGGAAAAGAAAAAGCCATGTTATATACAGTACAAGCATACATCCTGGTCAACATGACTCCTCCTAACCTTCATACCATCTCCGCCAGACACACACATACGAAGTTCTAAAAAAACCCAAGGAAGTTATTTTTTGCACTAGGACACGGCCACTTGCGTTCGGTTCTCCAGACATAAAGGCAGAACCTATAAATCCATTTCGTCTCATCCATGGAAACACCTACAACATTCTGCGATCGGCTTTCATCTTCCTACCAGCGACCGAGAAAAGTTTGCGCTGTAAAAAACAATCCAGCGAGTTCTTGTATACCTACGAAGTGAAGATGGTGCTGCGTGTGAACCAGCCATCAAACACATGACCAATTTCCCGGTTTGATGCGCAGCGACCTGAGATATTGTGATCTCGGAGAACGTTTTCCGCGCTTTCGCTGGTGGGTTTTTCAGAACGTTCAGGAAGAATTCCTTCCCACACATTCTGCCGCGCTTCCCGGGGGTTAAACTGACTTGCAGGCCAATTCCTCTGATCCAACAATAAGGCTTATCCCAGCGGAACCTAATATGGTTCTATTAGTCACTCCCTCACCATCCACTGTCTCTTTTAGCCTTTTTTAGTGGAGCTCTTTATTTGTTGATTCAAATGTGTTGTTTCTTGGAAACTCGACTTAGAAGTTCATCGTTCCTGTTGCAGACTGAGCCGCTGTTTGACGGACTTTTTTTTAAAAAAAGGAAAAAAAATACGAAAAAACTTCTCTGTTTCCCAATCTACACACCCGGTGTTGTTCTACTGATGTTGTGCATCGCGTTCTAGTGGAACAGAACGCAAGTCCTTCCTCTCGACGCAGTAACGGAGGCTTTGAATGAAGCGACTGGTGTTCAGTGGGATGCATTCGATGACCTTTGAGACTTTAGATTTGACGACGCAAACCAAACGATTCATTTTTCGATTTTATTTTTCCGAGACAAAGTTCGCACTTTGTCTGCACAGACTCGCAGTCGTCTCTCGCAGAAGCTAAAAATGTAAACATCGAACATGATCCTGAACGAGAACAATGCGGTTCAGACGGTTCCTCTTTAAACTTACGGATGTGTGTTGTTTCCTCGCTTGTAAGTCGATTCGAATAAAAGCATCTGCAAAATGACTCGATGCAAATGTTCTAGACATTAATCCTCTAGGAGGGTGGCATGGTGGCTTGGCATGTTCTCCTCTCAGCGCTAGGGATTCCCGGTTCGAATCCCAATCTGGGTGGAGTTTCCATGTTCTCCCCATGTCTGCCTGGGTTTGCTCCGGGTTCTCCGGTTTCCTCCCACAGTCCAAAAACATGGATCAAGTCAATTGAATTCTCCAAATTGCCCCATATAGAGTGTGTTTGTGTGAGTGAGTGTGTGCCCAGTGGTAGATTGTATGTATCTGTCCACCGCCCGAGACGTTCTCTCCTGGATAAGCATGGGGAACCCCCCCGCGACCCTAATATAGGATAAAGCAGAAGATAATGAATGAATGAATAATCTTCTAGGAGGGCGGCATGGTGGCTTAGCATGTTCTCCTCTCAGCGCTAGGGATTCCCAGTTTGAATCCCAATCTGGGTGGAGTTTTCCATGTTCTCCCCGTGTCCGCGTGGGTTTCCTCCGGGTTCTCCGGTTTCCTCCCACAGTCCAAAAACATGGATCAAGTCAATTGAATTCTCCAAATTGCCCCAATATAGAGAGTGTGTGTGTGTGTGTGTGTGTGTGTGTGAGTGTGTGCCCAATGATAGATTGGCGCCCTGTCCTGGGTGTATCTGCCCAGCACCCGAAACGTTCTCTCATGGATGGGCATAGGGAATCCCCCAGCGACCCTAGTAGAGGATAAAGTGGAAGATAATGGATGGGTTCTTCATGCCCAACCAGGGCTAAAGTGTGCTGGGCAGATAAACCCTTGACAGGGTGCCAATTCTTCACTCACACAGACACACACACTGTACAGGTATAGACAATTTAGAGCAGCCAATTTACCTTGAATCCAGGTTTTTTGACTGTGAGAGCAAAGAACCCGGAGAAACACGGGGAGCACATGGAAACTCCACCCAAATCAGGATTCAAACTTGGATCCCCAGCGCTGAGAGGTCGCTGGGTCCATGGTGATCCAGGCGAGAACGTTTCAGACACCAGAACAGGGCGGCAATCCATCGCTGGGTACACAGTCACTTACTCACACAGACACCAACTACATAGGGGCAATTTAGATCAGCCAATTCACCCTTGAATCCATGTTTTTGGACTGTGGGAGGAAACCGGGGACGCCAGAGAAAATCCAGGTGGTCACGAGGATAACATGAAAACTATCCAGATTGGGATTCGAACCTGGATCCCCAGCACTAAGAGTTGGACGTTCTAACCCCCTACCCCACCGTGCCGCCCCTAGCCATCATCATTGCATTTTCAGCACATTCTCTGTAATCCTCATCCATACGGACACCGATACACAGAACAAAGGTGGTAATTTACACTTCTTTGGGTTTGGTGGTTCTCCATCCATCTGTTCTCTGTAGGTCTGTACGTCTGGGGCCCACCTGTGACCTCTGCCTCCGACTGTCAGCTTCACAAACCACTAGGACTTGATCTCTCCACTTAGCTCACCCACTAACACTAGGTATTAGTCCGATCCTGTTTGCATACATCTCATTATCAGCGCCACCTTTCTCACGTGAGACCATCTCGTTCCGAGCCGCCGTGCAATCTGGTGAGTTTGGAGAGTAAGAATAATTAAGCTCAATGAAATATAAGTGTGTGACAGCGAAAGGAAATGAGCAGCAGTGGAAGTTAATCACCTTCTATTAGCCTAAGCTAATAATACCTACATTCACATGCCACGCTCATATTAATTGAACTAAATTGTGGCCGGATTGATGAAGTATTCTGGGATGAGATCCCCCCCCCCCACACACACACACACCCCCCGCTATGTTTTCATTCATTTGTCTGATTAACTTTAACAAGACCCAACAACGGTGCGCGTCGCTTCTGTAAAGACAAATAATTAACAATATGAGCAAATCGGCGAAACGGAGGACGGATATTTTACAAATTTTATATGGAACTACTGAAGACGCATCTTTTTAACAAACACCTGTTGTAGAGAGAAAGAAAATAAATATTAATTAAAAAAATAATAAAAAAAATAATAAATTAAAAAATAGGGTGGGGAATCAGACAACGATCCATTCATCCATCCATTATCTTCCGCTTTATCCTCTACCAGGGTCACGGGGGGGGGGGGGGGGAGGACGTTTCGGGCACTGGGCAGATAGACCCAGGACAGGGTGCCAATCCATCGCTGGGCACACACTCACTCACACACACACACACACTCTAAATGGGGCAATTTGGAGAATTCAATTGACCTTCATCCATGTTTTTGGACTGTGAGAGGAAACCGGAGAACCCGGAGAAAACCCATGCGGACACGGGGAGAACATGGAAACTCCACCCAGATTGGGATTCGACAGACAACGATGCTGAGAGTTTGAAATGATTTGGATAAAATACTAAAGCCAATGTAATGTAAAGATATAAATAACATTCATTCATTCATTCATTATCTTCCACTCTATCCTCTACTAGGGTCACGTGGGGGGGGTGGGGGGGGGGATGTCCATCCAGGGGAGAACGTTTCAGGCGCTGGGCAGATACACCCAGCACAGCGGCGCCAATCCATCGCTGGGCACACACTCACTCACACACACACACTCTAAATGGGGCAATTTGGAGAATTCACAAGGATTCACCTTGATCCATGTTTTTGGACTGTGGGAGGAAACCGGAGAACCCGGAGGAAACCCACGCAGACACAAGGACACATGGAAACTCCACCCAGATTGGGATTCGAACCGATCAGGGATACCTATTTGCGATGAAAGGCGAACGTCTGCTAAACGAATAAACGTAATGTAAATGGTTATAAATATATAAATAAAATCACAGAACCTATTGGACATGTGCACCTGAGACCCTACTGGCAGGTTTCATGGTGTTAATAATAAGCAGCTGCAACACACACACACACACACACACACACACACACACACACACACACACACACACACACACACACACACACACACACACACACACACACACACACACACGCTGAGATGTCACAGCAGTGATACCAGTGACAAATCCTGCTGTGTGATCGTTTCTGTATGTTTTCATGTTTCCGAAGGTTGAAATGTCTTCAGCACCCAGAAAGCTTACGCTTACTGCAACATAAAGTGTTTAGCATGTTCTCCTCTCAGCGCTAGGGATTCCCGGTTCAAATCCCAATCTGGGTGGAGTTTCCATGTTCTCTCCGTGTCCGCGTGGGTTTCCTCCATGTTCTCCGGTTTCCTCCCACAGTCCAAAAAACATGGATCAAGGTCAATTAAATTCTCCAAATTGACGTTCTCCCCTGGATGGGCATGGGGAACCCCCCGCGACCCTAGTAGAAAATTAAGCAGAAGATAATGGATGGATGGATCGTTGTCTGAACCCCTACCCTTTTTTAAATGTATTTATTAATTAATTTTTTATTTTTAATTTTTTATTAATTTATTTTTTGTAAGCATGTGTGTGCCCAGTGAAAAATGGCACCCTGTTCTGGCTGTATCCGGATGGGCATGGGGAACCCCCCCGCGACCCTGGTTGAGGATAAAGCGGAAGATAATGGATGGAAGTAGAATATACGTCACATGTACAGTATAATGCATTGTGTAGTGTAATCACTCTGCATTCTACACACTATACGTATAAGGATAATTCATATTTAGCAGCCAATTCACCTTGAATCCATGGTTTTGGACTGCAGGAGGAAACCAGAGAACCCAGAGAAGACCCATATGAACATGGGGAGAACATGAATCGCCAACACTGAGATGCGAACATGCGAACCACTGTAACGCTTCTCTCTATTTACATAAAACGTCGTTAAAGGAAAACCCATGTAGACATGTGGAGAACATACAAATGTGTCCGTTGTCCTTCCTTTTAAATTAATTTCACTGAGACACGATTCAGACATGGCATGTTATCAGAGTGCCCAACTGTTTGCATGTTTAGAAGAGTTACGTTCCACCTCCTCTACTGTATAATATTTGAAACATACAGTATTTGGTTTGGATTTGCAGTCGTTCTCTCTTTTTTTCAGTACCCTGTCTGTATTCAGGTCCTGGTGACTCTGGCGTCTACCCCTCTGCCCTGCAGTGACTGTGGGCCATGGTTGTAGCAGTGGCCCCAGGCAGCCGCGGATCTGGGTCCACACATCCCAGCTCTCACAGATGTTCTCTGGTTGATAGCGTTCTCTCTGCCCACTTCTGGAGCTGTAGATGGCCAATTGGACCACCTCTTGTTTTCACCACAAGCTGCCCATTGGCTAGAAAGAAGTGACGCGTGGCAAGCAGGTGGGAGAGATAGGCAGCGGGTATCTAATCCAAAAGGCATGAATAATCAGACATAAGTGTTCCCAAAGTGCTAAAGCAGTCTGGCAGAGGGGTACCTGATCTCAAGAGCCACAAACAACATCCTACTTTAACATCTTCTCAGAGGGGGGAGGCAATTTGGGGGTTATGGTTAAAAGCCTGTTGCGTCGTCATGGTGAGGGAGGACATACAGTGAAGTGTCATTTTATTAAAGACGTCTTTGATATGATATGACATACCTGAAAGCCAGGACTATTTAAAAAAGTAATTGCAAGTTTTAACACCCCAAGAAGGTTCTAAATATAATTCCTGGACCCAGACAAGAGGCGGTATGATGGTTAGTGGTTGGCATGTTCTCCTCTCAGCGCTAGGGATTCCCGGCAACTTAACTTAACTCCCGGATCCCCATCTGGGTGGAGTTTCCATGTTCTCCCCGTGTCCGCGTGGGTTTCCTCCGGGTTCTCCGGTTTCCTCCCACAGTCCAAAAACATGGATCAAGTCAATTGAGTTCCTCAAATTGCCCCATATAGAGTGTGTCTGTGTGAGTGCGTGTGTGCCCAGCTATGGATTGGCGCCCTGTCCTGGGTGTATCTGCCCAGCGCCCGAAACGTTCTCCCCTGAATGGGCATGGGGAACACCACCGCGACCCTAATAGAGGATAAAGCGGAAGATAATGAATGGATGGATGGACCAGACAAAGTTCTGGTCTTCCATTGAGTTGATATGAACACCTAATGTACTTAAAGTCATCTCATCTCATTATCCTTTACCTAATCCTCTACTATTCTCAGTGGGGGGGGGGGGGGGTCCCATGCCCACCCAGAGGAAATATTTTAGGTGCTAAGCAGATAAACCCATGACAGGGTGCCAAACCATCACTGGGCACACACACACTCACATAGAAACACACGTTATTATGGAAGCAGTTTAGATAGGGGCAATTTCAGGCAGCCAATTTACCTTGAATCCATGTTTTTGGACTGTGAGAGGAAACCAGAGAACCTGGAGAAAACCCACATGGACACGGGGAGGACATGGAAACCACCCAGATCGGGATTCGAACCTGGACTCTTGTACATTCTTACTTAAAACAAGCTGATTACACTTTACATACAGTCTGTAAAGAGCATTTATAAGCTTTTATAAGTCATTATGTACTACTATGTATGCTCTCTATCAAAAAGGTAATAATAGACAACAGCTTTACAGCTTTATGGCTGTAAAGAGAGCTTATAAGCTGTTATAACAGTTATGCTTATACTTCAAAAATTATTTGCAGGAAAAGTGTTTATTAAACACAAATGTTATAAGGCTTTATGTCGTTTGTCTCCACAACTAGTTAAGAAACCGTTTAAATTATTAATTTATAATGCATTATGACACTTTGTGTTATTAAGCCTTGTGGCATGTTCTTATAACACTTATATATATATTATATATATATATATATATATATATATATATATATATATATATATATATATATATATATATATATATATATATATATATGTATATGAGTGTGGTTACAGACATTAACAAAGGCTTATGACAAGGATGATAAAGCATTATAAATACGTTATAAAACTGTATATGTGTGTTAATTAAGCATTATGAATTTTAGGTAAAAATGTTACCCATTCTGCTACTGTTATGTATTATTAATAGACATCACCGAACATCTATTATCATCTATAACTATTATTTCCAACAGAATGCAAAGCGAGCTGTCTACATCGTTATATTTCCACTTTAGCTGAAGTGTATTTATGTCCTCTGTAACTGGACTGGATGTTTTCCTTCCGATCCTGTTCATGCGAGCATGCATATGGACACATTTAGACATGAGCCCTCCACGGTTCACAGATGATTAATGATGCATGCACAACACATGCAACAGGAACTACAAAGCTCCACTGACCTTCTGCTTCCAGCCCCAAGGTTAGCAGCCAATCCAACATGAAAATCTCATTTCAACTGTGAACAAGGTGGAGGGATCATCATGACTCGGGGCTGCTTTCACTTTTTGAGGTGTGAATAACCCGCAAATTAAAACATTAGGGCAGTTTTTCGGGACAGCACGATCTGCGGCATCTCATTGGGTGTAGATCGAACGGCAAGAGCATGAATGAACAATAGAAATAGAAATAAGTGCACGTGAACCAGGGTTCCACCATGAATTCATGAAACAATAGAAATAAGTTGCCCAGGTCTGTAAATGCACGTGAACCAGGGTTCCACCATGAATTCATGAAACAATAGAAATAAGTTGCCCAGGTCTGTAAATGCACGTGAAACAGGGTTCCACCATGAATTCTTGAAACAATAGAAATAAGTTCCCCAGCTCTGTAAATGCATGTGAACCAGGGTTCCACCATGAATTCTTGAAACAATAGAAATAAGTTGACCAGGTCTGTAAATGCACGTGAACCAGGGTTCCACCATGAATTCATGAAACAATAGAAATAAGTTGCCCAGGTCTGTAAATGCACGTGAACCAGGGTTCCACCATGAATTCTTGAAACAATAGAAATAAGTTGACCAGGGTTCCACCATGAATTCATGAAACAATAGAAGTAAGTTGCCCAGGTCTGTAAATGCACGTGAACCAGGGTTCCACCATGAATTCTTGAAACAATAGAAATAAGTTGCCCAGGTCTGTAAATGCACGTGAACCAGGGTTCCACCATGAATTCTTCAAACAATAGAAATAAGTTGAACAGGTCTGTTGCACCAGGGTTCCACCATGAATTGATGAAACAATAGAAGTAAGTTGACCAGGTCTGTAAATGCACGTGAACCAGGGTTCCACCATGAATTCTTGAAACAATAGAAATATAATAAGTTGACCAGGGTTCCACCATGAATTCATGTAACAATAGAAATAAGTTGCCCAGGTCTGTAAATGCACGTGAACCAGGGTTCCACCATGAATTCTTGAAACAATAGAAATAAGTTGACCAGGGTTCCACCATGAATTCTTGAAACAATAGAAATAAGTTGACCAGGGTTCCACCATGAATTCATGAAACAATAGAAATAAGTTGACCAGGTCTGTAAATGCACGTGAACCAGGGTTCCACCATGAATTCTTAAAACAATAGAAATAAGTTGCCCAGGTCTGTAAATGCACATGAACCAGGGTTCCACCATGAATTCATGTAACAATAGAAATAAGTTGACCAGGGTCCCACCATGAATTCATGAAACAATAGAAATAACTTCACCAGGTCTGTAAATGCACGTGAACCAGAGTCCCACCATGAATTCTTAAAACAATAGAAATATAATAAGTTGACCAGGGTTCCACCATGAATTCTTGAAACAATAGAAATAAGTTGACCAGGTCTGTAAATGCACGTGAACCAGAGTCCCACCATGAATTCTTGAAATAATAGAAATAAGTTGACCAGGGTTCCACCATGAATTGATGAAACAATAGAAGTAAGTTGACCAGGTCTGTAAATACACGTTAACCAGGGTTCCACCATGAATTCTTGAAACAATAGAAATAAGTTGACCAGGGTTCCACCATGAATTCTTGAAACAATAGAAATAAGTTGACCAGGGTTCCACCATGAATTCATGAAACAATAGAAATAAGTTGCCCAGGTCTGTAAATGCACGTGAACCAGGGTTCCACCATGAATTCTTGAAACAATAGAAATAAGTTGACCAGGGTTCCACCATGAATTCTTGAAACAATAGAAATAAGTTTCCCAGGTCTGTAAATGCACATGAACCAGGGTTCCACCATGAATTCCTGTAACAATAGAAATAAGTTGACCAGGGTTCCACCATGAATTGATGAAACAATAGCAGTAAGTTGACCAGGTCTGTAAATACACGTTAACCAGGGTTCCACCATGAATTCTTGAAACAATAGAAATAAGTTGACCAGGGTTCCACCATGAATTCTTGAAACAATAGAAAAAAGTTGACCAGGGTTCCACCATGAATTCATGAAACAATAGAAATAAGTTGCCCAGGTCTGTAAATGCACGTGAACCAGGGTTCCACCATGAATTCTTGAAACAATAGAAATAAGTTGCCCAGGTCTGTAAATGCACGTGAACCAGGGTTCCACCATGAATTCATGAAACAATAGAAATAAGTTGCCCAGGTCTGTAAATGCACGTTGAACCAGGGTTCCACCATGAATTCTGAAACAATGAAATAAACAAGAAATAAGTTGCCCATGGTCTGTAAATGCACGTGAAACAGGGTTCCACCAATGAATTCTGGGAAACAATTAGAAATAAGTTCCCCAGCTCTTCTTGAACCACACCATGAATTAAGAAATATTGACCAGGGTTCCACCATGAATTCATGTAACAATAGAATAAGTTGAGTTGCCCAGGTCTGTAAATGCACGTGAACCAGTGGTTCCACCAATAGAAATAAGTTTCTTGAAACAATAGAAATAAGTTTCCTGGGTCTGTAAATGCACATGAACCAGGGTTCCACCATGAATTCCCAATAGAAATGTGACCAGGGTTCCACCATGAATTTGATGAAACAATAGAAGTAAGTTGACCAGGTCTGTAAATACACGTTAACCAGGGTTCCACCATGAATTCTTGAAACAATAGCAATAAGTTGATCAGGGTTCCACCATGAATTCTTGAAACAATAAGTTGACCAGGGTTCCCCATGAATTCATGAAACAATAGAAGTAAGTTGCCCAGGTCTGTAAATGCACGTGAACCAGGGTTCCACCATGAATTCTTGAAACAATAGAAATAAGTTGACCAGGGTTCCACCATGAATTCTTGAAACAATAGAAATAAGTTTCCCAGGTCTGTAAATGCACATGAACCAGGGTTCCCAATTCCTGTAACAATGAAAGTTGACCAGGGTTCCACCATGAATTGATGAAACAATAGCAGTAAGTTGATCAGGTCTGTAAATACACGTTAACCAGGGTTCCACCATGAATTCTTGAAACAATAGAAATTTAATAAGTTGACCGGGGTTCCACCATGAATTCATGTAA
Organism: Corydoras sp. C115; assembly: GCA_019802505.1. Classification (NCBI taxonomy): domain Eukaryota; kingdom Metazoa; phylum Chordata; class Actinopteri; order Siluriformes; family Callichthyidae; genus Corydoras; species Corydoras sp. C115. The sequence goes on from JAFMOC010000130.1 coordinate 694,547, forward strand.
CAATAGAAATAAGTTGCCCAGGTCTGTAAATGCACGTTAACCAGGGTTCCACCATGAATTCTTGAAACAATAGAAATTTAATAAGTTGACCAGGGTTCCACCATGAATTCATGTAACAATAGAAATAAGTTGACAAGGGTTCCACCATGAATTCTTGAAACAATAGAAATAAGTTGCCCAGGTCTGTAAATGCACGTGAACCAGGGTTCCACCATGAATTCATAATGGTACACGTCCACGCACCAGTCGAAAAGACCTGCGTGTTCGGCTGAGGTGAGGTTCCTCTCTCACCTGTCAGAATAGAAAAGATCTATTTAAATTCCAGCAACATGCTACTGACATGGATGGTGTATTTAAAAATTCACACGGCAGAAGTTAATTACAGATGAAGGGAGTGTGTATTAATAATGAAGGGAGGTATGAGAATAGAGTTTTACTTATTTATTACGGTTCGTTCTCTTTGCTTTCATTCTTCACACCTCCGAAACGAGTCAGACTGATGATATCAGGGTCAGTGTCCAGACCTGTACTGTCCCACCCTGACTCTACCAATCAATAACAATTAATAGTGGGGTATTAATATTATATTTTACATTTTTTATTCTCAAAGTCGGTGTTAGAAGGCATCAAAAGTCGTCCAAGGACGGATCATGGGCATCCAAGTCTCATGGATGCAGGCAAGGGACAAAGGCTGGCCCAAGGGTCCGATCCGACGACGAGATCCTGTAGCTCAGATTGCTGAAGGTCATGCTGGTTCTGATAGAAAGGGTTCTGGTACTCAGTGCCTCACAGTCTGTAGTACACGGAGCCGCATGGCCCACGCTGACCCCTGTCCAGTGCTGAACGTGCCAACACTGGACATCAGAACTGGACCGATCAAAGACGATTGCTGATTTAATGAATTACGTTTTATCAATTTTCACCAGGATGCACATTGAAAACAAGGTAAGTCACAAAACATGGATTCAAGGTAAATTGGCTACTGTAAATTGCCCCTATATACAGTAGTGTGTGTGTCCGATGATGGATTGGCGCCCCGTCCTGGGTATATCTGCCCAGTGACTCAAGCATTCACCTGTGCATGGGCATGCGGAACCTCCCCAGAACCTCCTCTAGTCCCTAGTATTGGATTAAGCACAAATTAATGAGATAATATATTAAAACTAAATTTTGCATCATAAGTACATGAGGTGGCGGCACGGTGGCTTAGTGGTTTAGCATGTTCTCCTCTTAGCTCTAGGGATTCCCGGTTTGAATCCCCATCTGGGTGGAGTTTCCATGTTCTCCCCGTGTCCGTGTGGGTTTCCTCCGGGTTCTCCGGTTTCCTCCCACAGTCTAAAAACATGGATCAAGTCAATTGAGTTCTCCAAATTGCCCCATATAGAGTGTGTTTGTTTGAGTGAGTGTGTGCCCAGCGATGGGTTGGCGCACTGTCCTGGGTGTATCTGCCCGACGTCCGAGACGTTCTCCCCTGGATGGGCATGGGGAACCTCCCCAGAACCTCCTCTAGTCCCTAGTATTGGATTAAGCACAAATTAATGAGATAATATATTAAAACTAAATTTTGCATCATAAGTACATGAGGTGGCGGCACGGTGGCTTAGTGGTTTAGCATGTTCTCCTCTTAGCTCTAGGGATTCCCGGTTTGAATCCCCATCTGGGTGGAGTTTCCATGTTTTCCCCGTGTCCATGTGGGTTTCCTCCAGGTTCTCCGGTTTCCTCCCACAGTCTAAAAACACGGATCAAGTCAATTGAGTTCTCCAAATTGCCCCATATAGAGTGTGTTTGTTTGAGTGAGTGTGTGCCCAGCGATGGGTTGGCGCCCTGTCCTGGGTGTATCTGCCCGACGCCCGAGACGTTCTCCCCTGGATGGGCATGGGGAACCTCCCCAGAACCTCCTCTAGTCCCTAGTATTGGATTAAGCGTAAATTAATGAGATAATATATTAAAACTAAATTTTGCATCATAATTACATGAGGTGGCGGCATGGTGGCTTAGCGGTTTAGCATGTTCTCCTCTTAGCTCTAGGGATTCCCGGTTTGAATCCCCATCTGGGTGGAGTTTCCATGTTCTCCCCGTGTCCGTGTGGGTTTCCTCCGGGTTCTCCGGTTTCCTCCCACAGTCTAAAAACATGGATCAAGTCAATTGAGTTCTCCAAATTGCCCCATATAGAGTGTGTTTGTTTGAGTGAGTGTGTGCCCAGTGATGGGCTGGCGCCCTGTCCTGGGTGTATCTGCCCGACGCCCGAGACGTTCTCCCCTGGATGGGCATGGGGAACCTCCCCAGAACCTCCTCTAGTCCCTAGTATTGGATTAAGCGTAAATTAATGAGATAATATATTAAAACTAAATTTTGCATCATAAGTACATGAGGTGGCGGCACGGTGGCTTTAGCATGTTCTCCTCTCAGCGCTAGGGATTCCCGGTTCGAATCCCCATCTGGGTGGAGTTTCCATGTTCTCCCCGTGTCCGTGTGGGTTTCCTCTGAGTTCTCCGGTTTCCTCCCACAGTCTAAAAACATGGATCAAGTCAATTGAGTTCTCCAAATTGCCCCATATAGAGTGTGTTTGTTTGAGTGAGTGTGTGCCCAGCGATGGGTTGGCGCCCTGTCCTGGGTGTATCTGCCCGGCGCCCGAGACGTTCTCCCCTGGATGGGCATGGGGAACCCCCCCACGACCCTAGTAGAGGATAAAGCGGAAGATAATGAATGAATTACATGAGGTCATTGATTTTGCAGACTTGATGGTTGTAGGCAGAACAAATGGTCAGCCATACAACTCCTATGGAGCAATGAGGGTTAAGGGTCTTACTCAAGGTCTCACATTGTTTACTTTAGTGCAGCTGGGGTTTGGACCCACATCCTTCAGATTGATAGCCATACACACTAACCACTGAGCTACCACACCCTCAACTAAATCATCTAAAAGGCATAAACCTGATCATGCGGCTCATTCCGGCTGTCCAACAGACAGTAAGCCTCTGAATGGAATCCGAGGCCAATAGAAGCATGTTCGCGGTGATTGATTATCATCAAGCGAAATCATGTTTCTACAGAACTGCAGCTGCATGTGCATTATCACATGACATAACTCATTACTATAAAGGCCATATATGTCAGAGAGATTCACATACTACACCAGTTACAAGCCCAGTCGCACATACCTGCCTGCGGCGAGCCAACTCACCTCAGACAGCAGGCTTCCAACCAAACACACGCAATTCTTTCAGTTTTAAAGGGGCAACCTGCTCTCAGCCGCGTCACAGTCCACAGATTTGCCATCTTTATTTATATAACACAAATAAATAATCATGCGGCACGGTGGCTTAGTGGTTTAGCACGTTCTCCTCTCAGCACTAAGGATTCCCGGTTCGAATCCCCATCTGGGTGGAGTTTCCATGTTCTCCCCGTGTCCGCGTGGGTTTCCTCCGGGTTCTCCGGTTAACTCCCACAGTCCAAAAACATGGATCGAGTCATTTGAGTTCTCCAAATTGCCCCATATAGAGTGTGTTTGTGTGTGTGAGTGTGTGTCCAGTGATAGATTGGTGTCCTGTCCTGGGTGTATCTGCCCAGCGCCCGAAACGTTCTCCCCTGGATGGGCATGGGGAACCCCCCCGCGACCCTAATATAGGATAAAGCGGAAGATAATGAATGAATAATAAAAAAAAATAATCATGCTTTTTTATGATGCTTTTATGAATTTGTTTATTATTATTATTATTATTATTATTATTATTATATTATTATTATTATTAGGCCAGGGCGGCACGGTGGCTTAGTGGTTGGCATGTTCTCCTCTCAGTGCTAGGGATTCCTGGTTCGAATCCCAATCTAGGTGGAGTTTCCATGTTCTCCCCGTGTCCGTGTGGGTTTCCTCCGGGTTCTCTGGTTTCCTCTCACAGTCCGAAAACGTGGATAAAGTCAATTGAATTCTCCAAATTGCCCCATATAGAGTGTGTTTATGTGAGTGAGTGTGTGTCCATTGGTCCATTGGTGATTGGCGCCCTGTCCTGGGTGTATCTGCCCAGCGCCTGAAACGTTCTCCCCTGGATGGGCATGGGGAACCACCCCGCGACCCTAATATAGGATAAAGCGGAAGATAATGAATGAATGAATTATTATTAGGCCAGGTCGGCAACGTGGCTTGGTGGTTGGCATGTTCTCCTCTCAGCGCTCGGGATTCCTGGTTCGAATCCCAATCTAGGTGGAGATTCCAAGTTCTCCCCGTGTCCATGTAGGTTTCTTCCCACAGTTCAAAAAAATGGATCAAGGTCAATTGAATTCTCCTAATTGCACCATATAGAGTGTGTCTGTGTGAGTGAGTGTGTGTCCAGTGATAGATTAGTGTCCTGTCCTGGGTGTATCTGCCCAGCGACCTAAACGTTCTCCCCTGGATGGGCATGGGCATCCCCCCCCCTCCCAGAAGAAGCAGAGAAGAAGTTTAAATGTATGTCTCATGCAACATTACTGAAGATTTGTGATGTCATGAAATTACATTTAATCTAGACCTTATTTTATCAGGATAGGAGCTCGAAGAATTCTATTATATTTCAGTATTTTGTCATTTTTTTTTGTCTTTTTTTCATTTCGTTGTCTCACTTCCATTTAATTCTCATGGGGTCATGGGGTGAGGGGTGGGGGTGATTGGTTCCAATGCCCATCCTGTGGAAAAAGTTTTGGGGGCTGGGCCGAGTTGGCAAATCCATCGCTGGCTACACACTCACTCACCCAGACATACACAAAAGGGGTCGATTTAGATAGGGGCAATTTAGAGCAGTGAATTCAATTAAAATCCATGTTTTGCACTGTCGAAAAAACTCTACACTGATTGAAATTTTAACCTGGATCCCCAGCACTGAGAGGTGAAGATGCTAAACCCTACGCCACCCCATATTTTTTATTGTTTTTATTATAACTATTTGCTGAACAATGGCTGTGCCCGGCATGCTCACATCTCTAACACCTGGAGGTTCAAAACATCTTTTTGATGTCAGGCCAGAACCCTCAGGAACCCTCAGGAACCCTGAAAAGACGCTCCTTTATAGCAGAACTTAAATACCACCAATGCCTTAATTCTGTTTTAAGCTTAAGTTGGTTTAACTCGTCGTCTCTTCGTGTCTCTGTTTTGCTGACGAGACAAAAGACGGCAGAATTACGCGGGATTACTCAAGCCAGCACACTAAGACAATGGCTTGCGCCGATACACGAGGAGGACTATGGGTGTAACAAGAGCCACGAGAGTCATGTGGAACGTGGAGATAGGAGGAATTAGCTTGACGGCAATGTGAGGAGCTGAATGATTTTTCAACTTATGGCATCACGCTGTAAAGATGGAGGTGATGTGAACCCAAACGTTCTGCGCTAAATGCTATTAGCTTATACGTTGAATTATGTAAAAAAGTGGAAGCTTTTGTCGCTGCCACCCGTCTCCTCCATCGGGTGATGGAGCGGCAGGTCTTAAAACAGATTACTGTTTTTCATTGTTAAAGAAAAGAAGCTACAGGATTCAAGGCTGTTTTTCCCCCTCTGTTCTTTTATTCATTCTTTCTTTCTTCGCTCTGCCACTGAGCGCTCAGGAACATTCAGATGCTGCCAAAGGTTCCTGCCTTCAGGGGTTTACCAAATCCATTATTAGCCAAAGCTCCCACCTCCATGCACTTCAGAATATATTTGGCGTCGGAACTTGGTGACAAAATTAATAAACATGGTTCATAGTTGGATTGAGGGAAAATAAAAGGCATATAGTCATTAAAGATGACATAACAGCCACTACAACATTCATTCATTCATTATCTTCCGCTTTATCCTCTATTAGGGTCGTGGGGGGGTTCCCCATGCCCATCCAGGGGAGAACGTTTCAGGCGCTGGGCAGATACACCCAGGACAGGAAGCCAATCTATCGCTGGGCACACACTCACTCACACACAGACACACTCTATATAGGGCAATTTTGAGAATTCAATTGACTTGATCCATGTTTTTGGACTGTGGGGGGAAACCGGAGATCCCGGAGGAAACCCATGCGGACACGGGGAGAACATGGAAACTCCACCCAGATGGGGATTCGAACCAGGAATCCCTAGCACTGAGAGGAGAACATGCCAACCACTAAGCCACCGTGCCGCCCTGGCCTAATAATAATAATAATAATAATAATAATAATAATAATAGTAATAATAATAATAATAATAATAATAATAATAATAGTAATAATAATAATAATAATAATAATAATAATAATAATAATAATAATAATAATAATAAACAAATTCATGAAAGCATCATAAAAAAAGCATGATATGTATTTTTTTCATTCATGCATTATCTTCCGCTTTATCCTCTATTAGGGTCGTGGTGGGGTTCCCCATGCCCATCCAGGGGAGAACGTCTCGGGTGCTGGGCAGATACACCCAGGACAGGGCGCCAATCTATCGCTGGGCACACACTCACTCACACAGACACACTCTATATGGGGCAATTTGGAGAACTCAATTGACTTGATCCATATTTTTGGACTGTGGGAGGAAACCGGAGAACCCGGAGGAAACCCACGCGGACACGCGGAACATGTGAACTCCACGCAGATGGGGATTCGAACCGGGAATCCCTAGCGCTGAGAGGCGAATGTGCTAACCACTAAGTCACCGTGCAGCACCACTACAACAATTTCAGAATTTCACAAACACATACACTATAAATATTTAGATATGGCAGGTCTTGTCCATCTCTCAGCGCTGGGGATCCAGGTTCGAATCTCGATCTTGGTGGAGCTGGTGCTTAATGGTGTGAATGTGTGTAAGTCCATTGTTGACTTTTCAGATGCCTACAAACTTAGTGATGCAGTAACATAGTGATGCAGTAACTGGTGTTAATCTAGTACTATGGGCAAGGGCAAGGTAGCTCGTTGGTTAGAGCGTTGGGCTGGCAATCTGACGGTTGGGGGTTCAAATCCCATTTGCACTGAAGTTACCAATGTGGGTCCTTGAGCAAGACCCTTAACCCTCATTGCTCCAGTTCTCACCTTGTAAGTCGCTTTGGATAAAGGATAAGGTCGCGGGGGAAGGGTTCCCCATGACCAAGGTTTCGGGCGCTGGGCAGATAGACCCAGGACAGGGCACCAGTCTATTGCTGGGCACACACTCACTCACACTCACAAACACACTCTATATGGGGCAATTTGGAGAATTCAGTTGACCTTGATCCCTGTTTTTGGACTGTGGGAGGAAACCGGAGAACTCGGAGGAAACCCACGCAGACACAGGGAGAACATGGAAACTCCACCCAGATGGGGATTCGAACCGGGAATCCCTAGCACTGAGAAGAGAACATGCTAACCACTAAGCCACCGTGCCGCCTCGTCTGCTAAATGACCAAATGTAAATGTAATGTATGTAAATGTACTATAAATGGACCAGTCAGTCATCTGTTGTCTATACCACTCATCCATTTATTGGTCATGGGGGCAGCTGGAGTCCCAGCACTCATATCTACCGCATTCACGGTCTGTGGATTGTGGAGGGAAACCCTGGATCTGCAATGAAACCGGTGCAGACATGAGGAGAACATGCAAACATCACACAGAAACAACGGTTCTATCATTTTAATGGGTGGTCATTATTATTTCTTAACTTTGTTTACATGGTGGCACAGGGGCAAGAAGGTCCTGGGTTTGAGTCAACCCCACAACTAGCAGCTTGATGTCAGTGTGAATTATATGTGTGTGTCCCCTGCCATTCCCTTTAAGAGCTTGGTGTGGGACTTGGTGGATTGGCATTTTAATGACGTGATTAGTTAAATTAAAGTTCATTCATTCATTCATTATCTTCCGCTTCATCCTATATATTAGGGTCGTGGGGGGGGGGGGGTTTCCCCATGCCCATCCAGGGGAGAACGTTTTGGGCGCTGGGCAGATACACCCAGGACAGGGCGCCAATCTATCACTGGGCACACACTCACTCACACAGACACGCACACAAACATACTCTAAATGGGGCAATTTGGAGAACTCAATTGACTTGATCCATGTTTTTGGACTGTGGGAGGAAACCGGAGGAAACCCACGCGGACACGGGGAGAACATGGAAACTCCACCCAGATGGGGATTCGAATCAGGAAGCCCTAGTGCTGAGAGGAGAACATGCTAACCACTAAGCCACCGTGCCTAATTTAAAGTTCATTCATTCATTCATTATCTTCCGCTTTATCCTCTATTAGGGTCGCGGTGGGGTTCCCCATGCCCATCCAGGGGAGAACATCTCGGGACAGCGCGCCAATCCATCGCTGGGCACACACTCACTCACACAGACACACTCTATATGGGGCAATTTTTGAGAATTCAATTTACTTGATCCATGTTTTTGGACTGTGGGAGGAAACCGGAGAACCCGGAGGAAACCCACGCAGACACGGGGAGAACATGGAAACTCCACCCAGATGGGGATTCAAACCGGGAATCCCTAGTGCTGAGAGGAGAACGTGCTAACCACTAAGCCACCGTGCCGCCGTTATTTATTATTATTTTTTAAATAAAACCAACAAAAAGTGACCAATTACAAGTGAATAAACTTAAACACCGTTTGCAGGAAAGGTCATCACAAGCCCGGGTCGAGTGGCTTGTAGAAAATAAGTTGAACGGACCAATCCACAGACGTACAGGATATGCTGCTGTGGGAATATACTTCATCCATGGCAGCATCTTGATGGGCCATGATGTATAATTTTGCCAGTTAGTCAGAGCCCATCACAAACGACGAGAAGAGAGATATATGGGTTGGAAGGATGTTGGATGTGGAGGATGGCCATACTTCACGTTCGGTTCCATCACCTCCATTCCTTCAGGCTCAAGCTCCAAGTTGTCACCTTGGAGTATTCTGAGCTCTGTGAAGCACTCCACTCCTAAGAGAATGTCATCTCCTGCCCTGGGCAGTTTTGACAAACAGAGTATATATTGATACGTGATAAAGTATGCTAGAAATCACCCCACTGCTAAAGGCTACTATAGTTTTAATATCATCATTTGAATTAACAAGCATTCTGCGCAGGAATAATGAGCCTTCATTATTCAAAACATCATCCTTAGCTGCCGAGCTCTCAGGCCATTACCAAGCAAGAGCTTAATGGAAAGAAGATAAAGAAGGGTTGAGATAAAAGTTTGAATGGCCTCACTCAGTAACCAGAGTTAAATTTTAATGCAGCGTGTGGAGGGTGATGGATGACTTTTATTTGAAGGTTGAGGTGGGGGGGGGGGGCAGAAATCCCTGTGAGGTGCCATTTCAGTACAATATATTCTAAAGAGGTTTGGAATGGAAAATGGATTAAACCGCATGACAACACCCATTATATCCAAAAAACATAATGCATACAAGCAAACTGACAGCAACAAAAAAAAAAACGTACAATCGTGACTATAAGGGAGCAGAAATAAGAATTAGAAACTGCAACAGTCTGCTAAACCACTGACCACTGACCCATGTGGTAAGTACCCCTAGTGGACATCCTTCTTTTAAATGGACGGTGGATGGGAGACTTTGATGGAACAGAACGGATATCACAGAGACCTGGAAAAGCACATAGCCAGAGTCTGGGTGAAGGCAAATGCCAAAAACTCATCCGCTTTAAGGCATCAATCCGGCTTTCCAACTGAACCCTGATGCACCGCCGCGCAACGCTTCGGTCAAAGGCAAAACTTGGTGAGGAGAAGCCACAGGTCATAAAGCAAGAGTTATACTGTTGTTCTTTATCATCCGATCATATTTAAATGGTTAAAACGCACCGTCTTTAAGTTCAAAGGACTGTGTTGACCGAAAATGATGATGTCCTCATTCATCTGTGCCTGATGTACAGTAAATATATACGCACTGTACAAATACACTGTAAACACTGCCCATAAAATTCTCATTTATAATCCTCTGATCATCAGAGACAGATTAACAAAGCTATAGAGAACCAGATGGACTACAGAATGGAACTGCAGGACTACAAAGTCTAGTTCACTGTGATAAGTGAACAAACAATGGTAACGAATTTCAGGAATCCTATATATATATATATATATATATATATATATATATATATATATATATATATATATATATATATATATATATATATATATATATATATATATATATATTCCCTAATATATATATATTAGGGGAAAAGTGTCTATGAATCCTATATTAATAATGCATTCACAAAGCTCTATAATGTATTATTATTATTATTATTATTATTTATAATAATAATAATAATAATAATAATAATAATAATGCTTTGTGACATAATCTGACATAAAGCATTAGAGAGTGTTTATTTGAACTGTTTATTACTGTTTTGGAAAATACAATGTCATAAAGCTTTATAACATTTGTGTTTTATTAAATACTGCCGATGAAAAAATACTTTATAAGTGCTTAAAACTGTTTATGAAAGCTTATAAGCTCTCTTTACACACATTAGGTAAAGTGGTGTCATTTATTACCTCTATAAAGAAGACTGCATGAATAGTGGTACATAAAGACTTATAAAAGATTATAAATTCTCTATACAGACTCTAAAGTGACATCATGATTTGTTTTGTGAGAAATTCTAAAGATCAAAAGAATCCAAAGTTTATATTGTAATGCATTATAATAATTGGTATATATATATATATATATATATATATATATATATATATATATATATATATATATATATATATACTGTATATATATGTATGTCATGTTGTTATAATATGTTATGACTGTGATTTTGAACATGTATGCATACTTCATATTCATATGAATTATAAATACCGGATTCATTGAAAGTGTTACCAAAATAAAATGGCCAGTGTATCGTTTAATTGGTCTGCTGCGTCTGATCGACTCATACCAGCACAACACACATTACACTAACACACCACCACCACATCACTAAAACTGCATCCTCCGAATCCTCCATCACCCTAATACCACCTCTGTGGGGGTCTTGATCATCAGAGAACATACTAAAGCGGACAAACAACGTATGTAGAGAAAGAGATGGACAACAGACCGGAAAAAGCTAAAGCAAGTTGAGATTAGATTATGAGCGCTTTGTAAAGCTTTATTAATGTGTTTATAATGCGTTATGAATACAGGATTCATAACAGGAGTAACTGAACATGTGCAACCACCCAAAACCGAACTGCAGTCAGGAAAAGGATAATATAGATGACAAGCTATAATTCCCTTAGTCTGGCCTACAGCTTTAACATGTCTGAACTTTAAATACCAAGCACAACTAGAATACACTTACTCTGCCAGCCACCCTGTCAGTCTGCCGCTGACAAATGCCAAATGCCAAACTTTCCGCGTAGTCGCTATACATTTTTACAGAGTGTAACAGTGACAAGTGTAGATACGTTGGTGGCGTATGGTGAAGGTACGGTGGGAGCCGTGTAACAGCTCAGCCATGTGACAGACATGAGAATCATTCAGCTTTACGAAACAATCCAATCCACACAGACACAAACGCTTCTGAGGCTAAAATATATACACACACTTCATTATATATACATATCATTAACTCTATACTCTATACCAATCATATAGATGGTCACATGATCACCACACAATCTGTACATGGCTGTCCTACACTGTTGATGCTGCCTGGCCGCTCAAGGAGGATGAGTCCCGGTCCTCACAAGGTTTCTTCCTTAAGATAACAACACAACAGGGAGTTTTTTCTTGCCACTCTCGCTTCGGCTTGCTCTTTGGGGGTTTAAAGGCTTATAACACCTCAAAGCTGCTTTGTGATGATGTACTATTGTAATTGTAAAATTGTAATTGTAAAATATTGTGAAATAAATTAGTATACAGGATGGAACCTGGATTTCTATTGGACCGGCGGTCCTGCAGGACGCCCTCAATGGACTTTTTTTTTTAGTTTTTAATTTGTTAAATACAGGTCACATGATCATCACACAATCTGTAAATTGGTGTCTGACACTGTTGATGCTGCCCGGCCGCTCAAGGAGGATGAGTCCCCCACTGAGCCTCGGTCCTCACAAGGTTTATTCCTTAAGATAACAACACAACAGGGAGTTTTTTCTTGCCGCTGTTGCTTCGGCTTGCTCTTTGGGGGTTTAAAGGGTTATAACACGTCAAAGCCGCTTTGTGACAATGTACTATTGTAAAAAGCGCTATATAAATAAATTATTATACTGAATGGAAGCTGGATTTCTATTGGACCAGCGGTCCTGCAGGACGCCCTCAATCGACTTATATAGTTTTTAATTAAGTACAGGTCACATGATCATCACACAATCTGTACATTGGTGTCCTACACTGTTGATGCTGCCCGGCCGCTCAAGGAGGATGAGTCCCCCACTGAGTCTCGGTCCTCACAAGGTTTATTCCTTAAGATAACAACACAACAGGGAGTTTTTTCTTGCCGCTGTTGCTTCGGCTTGCTCTTTGGGGGTTTAAAGGGTTATTACACGTCAAAGCCGTTTTGTGACAATGTACTATTGTAAAAAAACTCTCTATAAATATACTATTATACTGGCAGTCCCGCAGGACGCCCTCAATGGACTTATATAGTTTTTAATTGTTAAATACGGGTCACATGATCATCACACAATCTTTACATTGGTGTCTGACACTGTTGATGCTGCCCGGCCGCTCAAGGAGGATGAGTCCCCATTGAGTCTTGGTCCTCACAAGGTTTCATCCTTAAGATAACAACACAACAGAGAGTTTTTTCTTGTTGCTGTCCCTTCGGCTTGCTCTTTGGGGGTTTAAAGGCTTATAACACGTCAAAGCTGCTGTGACAATGTACTATTGGAAAAAACACTATATAAATAAACTTCTTGAACTTAGATGGACTGTGTAGTTCTACATTTGCAGACACACCCAGTACAGGACACCACTCCATCGTCGGGCAAACCACTCTCACACACACCCGACTGATTTTATTGATGCGTCAACATCCAGTGTGGTCTTCGATTTGGAACCGCGACGCCGTCGCAGACTGCAGACTGTAATAAAGGAATAAAGCAGATCGAGGCTTAATACTAAACGACGTTGTTGGTCCGACCGCGGCAGGCAAAAAGAGGCACGAAAATAAAAGAGCAGGAATAAAGGTGCAATGGGGCTATTATACTCCGAATTGAAATAGTCAATTTGTGTTTGACTGCTCTGGGGAGAGCTTTCCCTCCTCTCAGCAGATATATTATTTTATGAAAGACCGAAGGGATGAGAAAAAAGGAGGCACGTAAGTCGATGGGGAAAAAATCAGTTGCATACTATTTTTAACTGCCCCATAAATCTGTTTTTAAATTCCCTGCCATTTAAAATACCCTGGTGAAGCTTTCCTTCTCTACGCCTGTTAAGTACAACAATCCATGCATGGTGCTACATTTATCCTACTGCTGTAATTGTTCCAGCTCCCTCGACTGGTGGCTCAGTTACCAGTCCTCCCTGAGGCCTGCAACTGGGAGAATTCCCAAACCACTTTGGGCCCTGAGCAGAATGACATGCCTCAGACAGAGAGAGAGAGTGAGCGAGAGAGAGAGGGAAACAGACGGAGATTGAGACTCACAAAGCTATAATGTACACTAAATCTTATGTGTGTGTGTGTAAAGACATATATAGTAATATGTATGGTGTAATATTATTATGTGGGATTTATATTATGGCAGGGTTGGGGACCAGAGGATGCCGGGTGCGGATGGCGGGGTACATAGAAGTAAAGGCATGAGGAAGATCATTGATGCACCTGCTGGAGGTTTAAATCCTAATGTACACTGACGTTTTCAGTGGTGGCCCTCGTGCAAGGCCCTGAAGTGTCATCGTCCGAAGGGGTGTTTTGACCCCAACCTTCAAGTTGGGGTACTTAAAAGTGATCTCGTGGTGAATCTTCAACACAGACCCTGCCAACAATCTATTTTCCCAACTTTACCGTTTAAATAGCAACACTGCGTGTGAATATATCTCCCCAATGGGCGTGGTCATCTCTAAATGAGGTGTTCAGGTTCATTTCTGGTGTGTTGTTAAAACCCAGACGCACCGCCGACTGAAAACAACCTCTCCAGACGACGACAGTCAGACGTCGTCGCTATCTCGTTAGGTGGTGGATCATCAACACAGACGCCACGTGTCCAACCAACTGAACGCTGAGACGAATGGAACGCTAATAAATCTGACTGCATTTGTACAGAGAACACAGATCCATAGAACACACTATACTGTGGGTTCTCCATTCACACTCACATGGAGAACCTCATGAAGAGGCGCATTGAATCCAGGTACCGTTTAAATAGCAATCCGCCAAAGTCAGAGTGCCACCTGGCTCTTAAAGGGAACAGTGAGGGACACGCTGATTGGTTTATTGTACATTATGCCTGAAAAACACCCATAAAGAATTAACAGGATTAGTACACGACATTTGCGCCTTGCTTAGTTCATCACAACGGACACACCGACACGCCATAACTCAAGCACGTTGACGGCACAGTAATTCGTTCTTTGGCGTTTGAGATCCACCACCTCATACTAAATCAAGAGAAGGTTTGCTTCGGTATCCAGGTTCAAATGCTGATTGTTGTCATTTCCTTGTTCTCCTCGTGTCCCTGCTTCCTCTGGCAGTCCATCTGGCTTCCTCTGTATTCTCCGTTTTTGTCCCACAGTCCCAAAATGTGGCTTCAAGGTGAATTGGCTGCTCTAAATTCCATCTATCCATCCATTATCTTCCGCTTCATCCTTTATCAGGGTCGCGGGGGGGTTCCCCATGCCCATCCACGGGAGAACGTTTCGGGCGCTGGGCAGATACACCCAGGACAGGGCGCCAATCTATCACTGGGCACACACACAAACACATACACACTCTATATGGGGCAATTTGGAGAACTCAATTGACTTGATCCATGTTTTTTGACTGTGGGAGGAAACCAGAGAACCCGGAGGAAACCCACACGGACACGGGGAGAACATGGAAACTCCACCCAGATGGGGATTCGAACCGGGAATCCCTAGTGCTGAGAGGAGAACAAGTTAACCACCAAGCTACCGTGCCACCCTGCTGCTCTAAATTGCCCCATTTAAATTGTTCTCATATATTGTGTGTTCAAGTTCAAGTAATTTATTAATACAGGGCTTTTTACAACTGTACATTGTCACAAAGCAGCTTTATAGCGTTAAAAGCCTTTAAACTCCCAAACAGCAAGCCAAAGTGACAGTTGGCATGTGTGTGTGTTTAAGTGTGCCCAGTGATGGACGAGTCCCCTGTCCTGGGTGTATCTGCCCGGCACCCGAAACGCCACCCCCTCCTCCCGGCTTCATCAGACACAAAAGTCGGCGCATGGCAAGAACATTCATGCTTTCACTGTTGGAACCTTCATATCCTTCCTAAGGTCTAATGTCTAAATAATGGCATAGTAACATACAGTGGGGGAAAAAGAACCCTGTTTAATGAATGGCAACGATATTAAGGCAATAAGCCTCATATTAAAGCAGGATTAACTTTATTCAGCGTCTAGCGCAGATTAAAATCACACGTTCACACAGTGCAACATAGAACAGGGCCAAATCTAATCGTGTCAGATGGTAGTATGATGAAAGACTGTGTGCTTTTCTCATCACACCTTTGCAGTTACAGCAAAGAAGATTAAATAAAACCTTTCCCAAGTTTCAATAAACACATTACAACAATCACATTCCCTAGACAGAGATTTAGGGACTTGCCTCATAGGATTTGATTACTTCAGGACATTGAGCTTTTCCTAACGTTGTTTTTGGGTCCTGCAAACTTCAAGTGCCCGGCTTGGTGGGAGTAAGTTGAAAGGATTAGGTTGGTTGGCATGTCCTTTATTGCGCCTTCATTTTGTCCAATTTTAAACAGGCTTTCAATCATTTTTTTTTTCTCCCCCTCCTCACTACAAAACACACGGCAGTCGGCCGGGTTAAGTGTGTTGTAAAGAAGCAGAGTTCTTGTTCCCACTAACAGCCCCAAAGGGAAGGCAGGAGGGATGATATTGCTCCTTAATTGTGTTCTCTCTAATCAGAAGAAATTACAGAAGCGATGCTTATGGTGGTCGGCTCGGCTGAACCAACACGTGGAATCAAAACGCTGACGGAAAACGACAAAATGAAAGCAATGAGGCATGCGAGCGGCCGAGTGTGTTACTGCTGAAATTGGCAGGTGTGTCTCTGGGTGTCAGAGGTACACACGCAGTGTGAGAAAATTCCTCAGATGTCCAATTTTTAATAAAACTCTCTGATTTACACACCCATCCCACACACACACACACACACACACATGCTTGCACGCATGCACACACACACTCAGGTGAAAGGCTTAAGCTTACCTGACAGGTGCTGACAGGCTGGAAATGCCTCCCCACACCCTTTCATACCCTCATACGTACAGATCTGCGGCAACACTGAAGATTAAATATCAGAAGTCGGGACAGATACTGTCTTTAAACTGCACTGAACTCGGTTACATCCGTTTCAAAGAGTTTCCAGTTACGCAGAACCTTCCGTGCTGTCACCGTCACGGGGTGAACGTGAGAACCGTTTGTGGGAACTGTGCTGCTGCTTGTAAAAAGGTTTACACTTAGAATTACATCCGTAAAAACACCGGCAGTAAAAAGGAAAAAAAAAAATCTGTTACACAATTCACTGAATCCGGTGTTTATGAAGCATTATAAGTGCATTTTTAAAGCTTTATAAAGTATTCCTAATGCATTTGTCATAAGCCTTTTCTTAATTAACATAGATTCTCATCATCACAGTCTTATTGTGTTACACTTTAACCTAGAGGTAACACTTTACCTAAATACAGTATTAATAATGCATTATTAACCTGTTCATAAAGTTTTAATAAAATATTTATAATGCTTTATAATAAGCTTTTGTTAATGTTCATAGGTGTACATAACCACACTACTAAGGGCTTATAAGAACAATATGACATAATGATTTATAACACAAAGTGACAGAATGCATTATAAATTATATATTTTAACTATACATTAACTTAATATAAATACAAGTGTCATAAAGCCTTATAATGTTTGTGTTTAACGAACGCTTTTCCTTTAAATTACTTTATTTAAGTCATATATAAGTGCTCATAACTGTTTATAAAACCTTATAAGCTCTCTTTACAAGCTTAAAGTAAAGTGTTATCATTAATGAACTCTTTGAAAGAGATTACATAGTAGTATATAATGCCTTATAAAAGCTTATAAATGCTCTTTACAGACTTTAAGTAAAGTATGATCAGTTTGTTTTAAGTAAGAATGTCAAAACATCCAAAGAATCAAAAGTTAAAATAAGTTCAAATTGTAATGCGTTATGTCAGTTTGTGTTATAATGCCTTCAAAAGCCTATGTCGTATTGTTATAACAATTCATGATGATGATTATAAACATCTATGTATATTAACAAAGGCTTATAAAAGTTATAAAGCATTATGTATACTTTATAAAGTGTTTTAACAACATGACATGAGGCTTATAACAACTTTGAATTCTTTAGCTATTTTTATTTTATAATACTACTGTATTGGGCGGCACGGTGGCTTAGTGGTTAGCATGTTCTCCTCTCAGCGCTAGGGATTCCCGGTTCGAAACCCAATCATGGAATTTCCATGTTCTCCCCGTGTCCACGTGGGTTTCCTCCGGGTTCTCCGGTTTCCTCCCACAGTCCAAAAACATGGATCAAGGTCAATTGAATTCTCCAAATTGCCCTATATAGAGTGTGTCTGTGTGAGTGAGTGTGTGTCCAGTGATAGATTGGCGTCCTGTCCTGGGTGTATCTGCCCAGTGCCCGAAACGTTCTCCCCTGGATGGGCATGGGGAACCCCACCGCGACCCTAATAGAGGATAAAGTGGGAGATAATGAATGAATGAATGAAAGGGTCACGGGAGGGGTTCCCCATGCCCATCCAGGGGAGAACGTTTCGGGCGCTGGGCAGATACACCCAGGACAGGACAACAATCTATCACTGGACACACACTCACTCACACAAACACACTCTAAATGGGGCAATTTGGAGAATTCAATTGACCTTGATCCATGTTTTTGGACTGTGGGAGGAAACCGGAGAACCCGGAGTGGAAGATAATGGATGGAATACTGCTTTAATGTTTACATCAACCACCATGAAGGGGAGAATGTGGCAACTCCACCCGGAACAGAATTAGAACCCTGATCCCCAGCACTGAGAGGTGGACTTGATGACGAGTATGACAATAATAGTTATAAAAAATATTTAAATGAAAATAAAGAAACATAATACAAAAATATGACTGGTATTTATAATTACAGTATTCACACACACACACACACACACACACACACACACATTTTGATCTTCTGCAGACTAGCCTATATTCATCACTTCATGGGAAGCTGAATGGCAGTTCACTCGATCATGCAGCTCTGTCAGAATGGCCAACCCTAATTCACTTTTTAAGCATTCAATCATCCTTTCCTACCAGCTTAAGCACAGCCTAAAGCTACAGGCCTGACATACAGCGAATATGCTCATGTACATCTACACAGACATGCACACACACACACACACACACACACACACACACACAAACACATGCTCCGTGGGCTAATTTAAGGACGCAGTGGTCTAATAAAGCAACGAAAATTATAAAGATTACAGAAAGTGTTTCTCTATTTAGGCCAACAGACCCAATTTCCCTTTCTAAACAGATCAGCCTGTGAATATAAAAGTGAGAGAGTGAGAGATGATGAATTAATGTGAAACCCAAGACACAGAGAGAGAGAGAGAGAGAGAGAGAGAGAGAGAGAGAGAGAGAGATAGAGAGAGAGAGAGAGAGCGTTTGGACACACCCCCTTCTTGTTTTTTTGTCTATTTCTTCCACTTATCCTATAGATGGAGTTTGTAGTTCTACAATTCCAGACTGTAGTCCATCTGTGTTCTTTGTTGTTTGTTAGTCCCCTGTTGGTTCTCTGTTCTCTATTGGTCAGGAGCATCACAGAACAGGTATCATTTGGGTGGCGGATTGTTTATTCTTCAGTGACTGCTGTAAAGCTGCTCTGTGACAATGTACTATTGTAAAAAGCGCTATATAAATAAATTACTTGAACTTGGACGTAGATGTTTAAAATCATGATCATAAAGCGGTTATCTTCTTATAATAAAAGTTTCACCTGTTTTGAGTTATACAATTAGAAGAAGCTCTTATTTTTTATGTATTTAAATTATTTTTTATTTATTCCTGAAATCTAAAAAAATAAGAAATATTTAGTTGTTAGTTGCTACTATACCATGTAAAAGCACCTTGCTGTACGATTTAAATCTGGACCAATCATTGTGCACCGGTGACTTAGTGGTTAGCATGTTCTCCTCCCAGCGCTAGGTATTCCCTGTTCGAATCCCAATCTGGGTGGAGTTTCCATGTTCTCCCCGTGTCCGTGTGGGTTTCCTCCAGGTTCTCCGGTTTCCTCCCACAGTCCAAAAACATGGATCAAGTCAATTGAGTTCTCCAAATTGTCCCATATAGAGTGTGTATGTGTGAGTGAGTGTGTGCCCAGTGATAGATTGGCGCCCTGTACTGGGTGTATCTGCCCAGCGCCTGAGACGTTCTCCCCTGGATGGGCATGGGGAACCCCCCCGCGACCCTAATATAGGATAAAGCAGAAGATAATGAATGAATGAATTTAGTTGTTTCTGAGGTGCTGGTATCATTTGGGTGGTGGATTGTTTATTCTGCAGTGACTGCTGTAAAGCTGCTCTGTGACAATGTACTATTGTAAAAAGCGCTATATAAATAAATTACTTGAACTTGGACGTAGATGTTTAAAATCATGATTATAAAGTGGTTATCTTCTTATAATAAAAGTTTCACCTGTTTTCATTCATTCATTCATCATCTTCCTATTTATCCTCTATTAGGGTCGCGAGGGGGTTCCCCATGCCCATCCAGGGGAGAACGTTTCGGGCGCTGGGCACTCACACAGACACACGCTATATGGGGCAATTTGGAGAATTATATTGACTTGATCCATGTTTTTGGACTGTGGGAGGAAAGCGGAGAACCCGGAGGAAACCCACACGGACACGGGGAGAACATGGAAACTCCACCCAGATGGGGATTCGAACCGGGAATCCCTAGTGCTGAGAGGCGAATGTGCTAAACACTAAGCCACCGTGCCGCTTTACCTGTTTTATGTATTTAAATTATTTTAAATTTATTCCTGCTATCTAAAAAATAAGAAATATTTCGATGGTTCTGAGGTGCTGGTATTATTTGGGTGGCGGATTGTTTATTCTGCAGTGACACTGATGTGGTGAGGAGGTTTTAGTGCAGCAGTGCTGCTGTAGTTTCATTTAAACACCTCTGTTGGTACTATTGGGGTTCTGACCATTAGAACACAGTACACAGTATGTACTGTACTCCACAAACAGATGGACTACAGTCTGGAATTGGAGAACTAGAATAGCGGCATCCCAAAGAATCTGCATCAACAATAAAACATGTCCAGTACTCATCCGAGCTGCAATACAGAGAAGTACCCACAGCTCCAAAACGACCAGATTACAGTTTACAGCAAACATACTGTACATAAGGACAAAGATCTTCCCTTTCTACAGCAGCATGTTGTGGGGGGGAGGTGGGGGTGGGGGCGCTGCTGCAAGGACCGCTGCACTTCACAAGATAGATGGCGTTATGAAGAAGGCAAACTACGTGGAGATATTAAAGCAACATTTCAAGCCATCAGCCAGAAAATTAAGGCTCGAGCACAAATGGCTCCTCCAAATGGTCAGTGACCCTACGCATACTTGGAAAGTTGTGGCAAAATGACTTAAGGACAATAAAGTGAGGGGAATGGAATGGAGTGGCCAAATCCTGACCTCAATCGGAACGAAAATTTATAGACGGCATTGAGTGGTGTGTCCCAGCAACTCGGGGAGAAGCTCGGGGAGGGCAATTCGGAGACATGTAAGCAAAATTTCATTTAAGGGCAGTGGCACCGGATTCTAAACACGAGTATGTAAACTTCTGAGCGGCTGGGAGGAAGATTAACATAAAAAAAAATAATAAAAGCTGATTTTAATCAGAGATACTGGTAATATTTTAACAATTTACATTTAAAAACATAGTTACGATGCTAAAAGCTGAAAAATACAAGCTACTAATAATAACAATAAGAACAGAAACCGGTCGATTTAATGGTTTGGTAATTATTATTATTATTATTATTATTATTATTATTATTATTATTATTTATTTATTTATTTATTTATTTATTTTTCTCTGAATCCAGAATTCCTAATACATTAATAAAGCTTTTTAACGTATTCATAATACTTTATAACATCTGTCATAACCATAAACTGTACATAGATGTTTAAAATCATGATCATGAAGTGGTTATCTGGCATGGTGGCTTAGTGTTTAGCATGTTCTCCTCTCAGCACTAGGGATTCCCGGTTCGAATCCCCATCGGGTGGAGTTTCCATGTTCTCCCCATGTCAGCATGGGTTTCCTCCGGGTTCTCCGGTTTCCTCCCACAGTCCAAAAACATGGATCAAGTCATTTGAATTCTCTAAATTGCCCCATGTAGAGTGTGTCTGTGTGAGTGATTGTGTGCCCAGCGATGGATTGGCGCCCTGTCCTGGGTGTATCTGCCCAACGCCCGAGATGTTCTCCCCTGGATGGGCATGGGGAACCCCACCGCGACCCTAATAGAGGATAAAGCGGTAGATAAATGAATGAATGAATGTATTGGGCGGCACGGTGGCTTAGTGGTTAGTATGTTCTCCTCTCAGCGCTAGGGATTCCCGGTTCGAAACCAATCATGGAGTTTCCATGTTCTCCCCGTGTCCACGTGGGTTTCCTCCGGGTTCTCCGGTTTCCTCCCACAGTCCAAAAACATGGATCAAAGTCAATTGAATTCTCCAAATTGCCCCATATAGAGTGTGTTTGTGTGAGTGAGTGTGTGTCCAGTGATAGATTGGGTCCTGGGTGTATCTGCCCAGAGCCCAGAACGTTCTCCCCTGGATGGGCGACCCTAATATAGGATAAAGCGGAAGATAATGGATGGATGGAAAGTGGTTATCTTTTCATAATAAAAGTTTCATCTCTTTTAAGTTATACAATTAGAGTTTTCATCATCCATCCATTATCTCCCGCTTTAAACTATATTGGGGTCGCGGGAGGGTTCCCAATGCCAATCCAGGGGAGAACGTTTCGGGCGCTGTGCAGATACACCCAGGGGAGGACGCCGATCCATCACTGGGCACACACTTACTCACACAGACACACTCTATATGGGGCAATTTGGAGAACTCAATTGACTTGATCCATGTTTTTGGACTGTGGGAGGAAACCGGAGAACCCGGAGGAAACCCATACGGACATGGGGAGAACATGGAAACTCCACCCAGATGGGGATTCGAACCGGGAATTCCTAGCGCTGAGAGGAGAACCTGCCAACAACTATGCCACCATGCCACCCTTACAATTTTTCAATGTATTTAAATGATTTTTAAGTTCTTCCTGCAATTTAAAAAATAAGAAATATTTAGATGGTTCTGCGGTGCTGATATTGTGCTTTGGGGTTTTGTGAAATGTGTAATCAGATATTCCGTGTATTCTCTGCAGAAATGCTATACAGTAGATACACGAAAGGCAAAAGCATCACATGAAAACATAATAATAATAAGAAAAGGTGCTAGCTTTAAAAAAGTAAGCCCTTACTGTCCTTAAACATAACTGTATTTGAAACCTGTGTGCTTCCAACATGTTCTCATACAGATCCAGGGGGGGGGGGTAGAGGGGTAGCAGAGGGAGAGGGACGGTGGGATATGAGACAGGATGAAGCGATGGTTCTATTGATCTGACTGTTTTGTTTTCTCTCATCACAGCAGTATGTATGTGTTTGTGGTGACAGACCACTTTATTGACTGATGGTGTAAAGAGAGCGTCTTCCATTACCCCCCACGTTAGGACATCATGCAGCGGGGTTGTGCGGGGAGGGAGGAGGTTGGTGTTGGGGGGTACGGGGGGAAAAAAAATGTGGAAAGATAAGACAGGCATGGCATGATGGTGCTGCTAATGCAAAGTGTTATTCATAATGCATTATAAACACACACATGAAGCTTTGTTAAATATAAATCACACTTTAAAACAGCTGTCAAATAGCCGACACAAAGATGTTCGTATGAATCATCATACTAATGAAGTGACATAACAGTGTTATAAGGCTTCATAACAACCCATCATAATGGAGATTTGAACTTTTCATTAGGAAGAAAACCAGTGTCATAAAGCTTTTTTGTGTTAATGTACTGTCTTGTCTTCAGATGAAACATTAAGTACTGTTATGTGGCTGTGAGTGATTATAGCTGATAATAACGACTTGTAAGCTCTCTTTACAGGTATTAGTTAAAGTGTTGTGAGGTATTAACCCTATGAAACATCAATATTGGCACGTCCCAAATTCATTAAAGATCCTATAAGCTCTTTACAAACCTTCATCAAAGTAAAACCACTTTTATTTGTATTTATTTTTATTAAATAATTCAGTTTTTATAGGTTTACATTATAATGCATTATGTCACTTTGTGTTATAAAGCCTTCTGTTGTAGTGTTATAACATGTTACGAGTGTGATTATGAACATTGTGCATTAACTTATGTTTATGATAAGATGTGTTATGAATAATTTATTAAGATTAATGAATAAGCTTATAATGCATTATGTCACTTTGTGTTATAAAGCCTTATGTTGTATTGTTATAACATATTATGAGTGTGATTATGAACATTGTACATTAACATATGTTTATGACAAGATGTGTTATGAATACTTTATGAAGATTAATGAATGAGCTTATAATGCATTATGTCACTTTGTGTTATAAAGCCTTATGTTGTATTGTTGTAACATGTTATGAGTGTGATTATGAATATTGTATATTAACGTATGTTTATGACAAGATGTGTTATGAATACTTTATGAAGATTAATGAATCAGCTTATAATGCATTATGTCACTTTGTGTTACAAAGCCTTATGTTGTATTGTTGTAACATGTTACGAGTGTGATTATGAACATTGTAGATTAACGTATGTTTATGACAAGATGTGTTATGAATACTTTATGAAGATTAATTAATGAGCTTATAATGCATTATGTCACTTTGTGTTATAAAGCCTTATGTTGTATTGTTATAACATGTTACGAGTGTGATTATGAACATTGTACCTTAACGTAAGTTTATGACAAAATGTTTTATGAATACCTTATGAAGATTAATGAATGAGCTTATAATGCATTGTCACTGTGTTATAAAGCCTTATGTTGTATTGTTATAATATGTTATGAATGTAATTATGAACATTGTACATTAACATATGTTTATGACAAGATGTGTTATGAATACCTTATGAAGATTAATAAATGAGCTTATAATGCATTATGTCTCTTTGTGTTATAAAGCCTTATGTTGTATTGTTGTAACATGTTACGAGTGTAATTATGAACATTGTACATTAACATATGTTTATGACAAGATGTGTTATGAATACCTTATGAAGATTAATGAATGAGCTTATAATGCATTGTCACTGTGTTATAAAGCCTTATGTTGTATTGTTATAACATGTTATGAGTGTGATTATGAACATTGTACCTTAACGTAAGTTTATGACAAAATGTGTTATGAATACCTTATGAAGATTAATGAATCAGCTTATAATGCATTATGTCACTTTGTGTTACAAAGCCTTATGTTGTATTGTTGTAACATGTTACGAGTGTGATTATGAACATTGTAGATTAACGTATGTTTATGACAAGATGTGTTATGAATACTTTATGAAGTTTAATGAATGAGCTTATAATGCATTACGAATGCCAGATTCTTAAAAAAGCCAAGACATTTACCAAGTCACAGATCACCGCAGTTAACACGTCTGCGTTTTATTAAATTGGAGGTGAAAATGTTTGTGTTTTCTTTCCCCTTCGCTTCACGTGTCGAGGGTCACACATCCGACGGCATAGAGTTCACGTCTTCATAAGAGCATCATGAGCTGGGATTGGCATCATGACCTTGCAAGGCCCTCAGTGTTGGGATCTTTGCGTGAGAACGTGGCCAGCTGTGTTCGCTGAAGCTGCAGCACCCGGCCTGTTGAGCATATTGCTCCAATTAAGCTCCTCCAGTCCGTTTGCGTGGACATTTTTTTTTTTTAGAACGGGACCAAACCTGCCTGCTTTCTTCTTGAAACTTAAAGGGCTGCAGCGTTTGGTGCTTTGCAGTTGGGAGTGCGAAGGTCAGGCTGTGTCTTTGCTGCCGTGTGTGATCAGCTGGACTAATGTTAGGGGCTGATCCACATGGTCTTGTCCGGGTGGCCGCCCTAATCGAGGCTGACAAGCAGCTTTGCTCTTTTATGCTCTCTGCGTCACTTAGAATCAGTCACTGTGAAATCGGGTGGCAAGAGGAGGGCAGGGCGTGTGTATGTGTGCGAAACACCCTCTCGCTTTGCATTTATACACACACGTATACACCCACCCACACACTAGCGAACGTATGCACCCACACAGGGCTATGTGTGCAACGCCAGGCCTCTGT
Organism: Corydoras sp. C115; assembly: GCA_019802505.1. Classification (NCBI taxonomy): domain Eukaryota; kingdom Metazoa; phylum Chordata; class Actinopteri; order Siluriformes; family Callichthyidae; genus Corydoras; species Corydoras sp. C115. Next base: position 720,133 of record JAFMOC010000130.1, read on the forward strand.
CTGTAAGTGGGTCATTCCTGCTTAATCTCTATGTGTATTGATTTTTTTTGGATCCGCTGTGCTGTGTCCAGTCCCAAACCACTGCCCTTTGTTATCGCAGTATAAGACAGCGTTTCATTTGCAGAAACATCATTATGAGTTTGAAAAAGATGAGGCGTGGGGACGTTTTAAAAATAAGAGAGCTATCCTCAATGCTTCACCCCCCAAAAAAAATTTTACAATTCCTGATGTGACATTGGACTCCATTAAGCTACAAAGGTAAGAAACATAATGCTGAATAGCATCAGATTCAACTACACCATATGATTTTTTAAATCAAATTCAAATCAAATCAAAGTTGATTCGTAAATATACATGGAATGTATAATAATAATAACTATATATATATATATATATATATATATATATATATATATAATATATATATATATATATATATATATATATATATATATATATATATATATATATATATATATATATACTGTATATACTGTATATATATATATATATATATATATATATATATATATATATATATATATATATATATATATATATATATATATATATATATATATATATATATATATATATATATATATATATATATATATATATATATATATTACCTTATTTTATTCTTTATTTCAACATTCAATTAATTGTGGGGAAGTCAAAGCATTTTATAAATATATCCCCGTGTCCATGTCGGTTTCCTCTGGGTTCTCCGATTACCTCCCACAGTCCAAAAACATGGATCAAGTTAATTGAGTTCTCTAAATTGCCCCATATAGAGTGTGTTTGAGTGTGTGAGTGTGTACCCAGCGATGGATTTGCGCCCTGTCCTGGGTCTATCTGCCCAGCGCCCGAGACGTTCTCCCCTGGATGGGCATGGGGAACCCCACGACCCTAATAGAGGATAAAGCGGGAGATAATGAATGAATGAATTGACTTGATACATGTTTTTGGACTGTGGGAGGAAACCGGAGAACCCAGAGGAAACCCACGCAGACACGGGGAGAACATGGAAACTCCACTTAGATTGGGATTCGAACCGGGAATCCCTAACGCTGAGAGGAGAACATGCTAATCACTAAGCCACCGTGCCGCATATATATATATATATATATATATATATATATGTATGTATATATATATATATATATATATATATATATATATATATATATATATATATATATATATATACAGTAACACAAGAGTAAAACATGGTGGCTTAGTGGTTGGCATGTTCTCCTCTCAGCATTAGGGATTCCCGGTTCGGATCCCAATCTGGGTGGAGTTTCCATGTTCTCCCCATGTCAGCGTGGGTTTCCTCCGGGTTCACTTGTTTCCTCCCACAGTCCAAAAACATGGATCAAGTCAATTGAATTCTCCAAATTGCCCCATATAGAGTGTGTTTGTGTGAGTGAGTGTGTATCCAGCCATAGATTGGCGTCCTGTCCTGGGTGTATCTGCCCAGCACCCGAAACGTTCTCCCCTGGACCCCCCCGCGACCCTAGTAGAGGATAAAGTGGAAGGTAATAGATGGATGGATATTGTGTGTGTGCCAATGTGAGTAATTGTGTCCAGAAAAACATTGGTGTCCTTTCCTGGGTGTACTGTATCTGCCCAGTGATGTTTTGTAGGCTTCACCCTCTTACTTGTTTATGCCCACAAATTAAGTTAATGTACCTGGGTGTGGAACTTGGAACCAGCATGTGAGAGATATCCGAGATAGAACCATACTGCCCTGAAGGGTGCAGCTGCTGAGCAACAGAGGTACTACCTCTACCACCACACCCCATAAATATAACACCTCAGACTGTCCTAAATACCTTGCATTATCATTAAATTGGGTTTTCAAAAACACAAAGGTCAATATATTTTTTCTCTTTCAGATTCAATATTAAACCATTTCCTTAACAAATAACTGACATCACAACATTTATATTTGTATATCTTTACTTTCAGGCCTTGTATGGTGAGAATTCAGTAAAAGCAGCAAAGGCCTTGCTGGGAAATGAGCTTGAGCATGAGAACAGCCATTAGCTCGCTTTGCACAATGATGGCGCTTTAACTCCCTCATTAGCCCAGCATACATTATTGAGGATGCTGTAGGCCTTTTCTCAATTGCAGTCATTTAAGTTCAGCCCAGTAATTACATCAATCCCTGTTACCTGTTAGGTGGGCAACTGTAAATTAATTTGGGAAATTCCTATGACTATATTCTGTTTCGGTGGGAAATGATGGGTGCAAGCTCAGCCCTTATTCTGTACAACAACTGCAGGGCAGGGTTTCACCGAATGAGTGAAAAGGACGGCAGAAAAGAAATGTCACCTGTATTAATTCGAAACCTTAAGTTCCAAAATTGGTTTTCGAGTAAAATGAAGACATAATTCTTGGATGACACAGTGCAAGGGAATATGGCAGCGTTCGTAGTTATAACTCAAATGTTTTCTCTGCCGGTTTAAAGACATGATGTTCACTGAGGTGGCCAGAAGGATCCAGAGTTGCTGTGTCCTTACTGACCCTATGCTCTGAAAAAGTCAGCTTATGAACAACGGTTGCAACCTACTAAGCGTGCAACTACTAAAGAGACTTACAAAGTGAGCGCAGGGTTGGTATATCATTCCGGGAGCTATGAGGGTTAAGGGTCTTTTTTAAGGACCCATATTAGTACCTCAGTGGACCTGGGATTTGAACCCACAAACTTTGGATTTAATAAACAATTAATAAATTAATAAATTGGATTTAATAGTTGCCACAACTATTAAATCCACAACTACTATAATCCCACATAATATTATATATATATATATATATATTAGTGGTTTGCATATTCTCCTCTCATCGCTAGGGATTCCCGGTTCGAATCCCAATCTTATTGGAGTTTCCATGTTCTCCCCGTGTTTGCGTGGGTTTTTCCTCCGGGTTCTCCGGTTTCCTCCAACAGTCCAAAAAAATGGATTCAAGGTCATGACATTCTCTAAAAATTGCCCAATATAGAGTGTGTTTGTATGTGTGTGAGTATGTGTGTGCCCAGTTATAGATTGGTGCCCTGTCCAGCACCCAAAACGTTCTCCCCTGGATGGGCATTGGGAACCCCCCCACAACCCTAGTAGTGAATAAATCAGAAGATATTGGATGGATGGATATTTATATAATAAGCTCATAATACATTTCTCTGCTTAATCATTTATTAGTGTTGCAGAGGGGGGTTCCCCATGTCCCTCCAGCCATCTAATTCACCTTGAATTCATGTTTTCGGACTGTGGGAGGAAACCGGAGAACCTGGAGGAAACCCACACAGAGAAAGGGAGAACATGGAAACTCCGCCCAGATATGGATTGGAACCTGAATCCTCAGCACTGAGAGGAGAACATACTAACCACCAAGCCTCCGTGTCATCCCCATTTTAATATACTAATCTAATTTCATTCAAATTTCTAAAAATGCTCTAAAGAAATCTGCTCTTTAAGCTCATTGTTTAACGTGAAAGTCCATCATGAATTCTTTAATCCTATAGTTCAAAGCAGAGACCGTGTTTATTACAAATAAAACCTACAGAAGCAAAGGTTTGGACACGCCCCCCCCCCCTTCCCCCGTGCCAACAGAATGCATTAATGCAGAACATGCCAAAGAACAGAAAATCTTCCGCAAAGATCACGAGTTCATCCGAATGGTTTTCACGCTGCCTGCACAGAAAGCAAACACAAGCTCACCTTCCCACTTTCTACCAGTCAAGCATATATGCATGCTTACACACACACACACACACACACACACACACACACACACACACACATACACACACTCAGGTCCCATGAAACAGCAATCAGAAATGTAATTACGGTGTCCACAGTCATCTCCCTGAACACTTGCAGTCTGCCTTGCCTGTGGCATATGATTTTTAAGAATGAAGCCGGCTATAGGAATGAGTTATAAATACAGCATCCAGTAATTCTAAATGTAGGAACCTCGTTGGGCCTGTCCTAGTCTCGATAAGCTCAACCATCACGAGCTCCACAGTGACATCTGCAGTAACTATGAGTTTACTGTGCATCCTCTCTCTCTCTCTCTCTCTCTCTCACACACACACCCCTATGGACAGATTGGTCTAGGACCCAAAGTGTAAAATGTTATATCCTTAAATCCGTTCTAGCATCTATTGGATAAAGAACCCCCTTTTAATGTGATTCCTCCACATGATGTAGTTCATGTTAGTTCTTTCGTTCTTGGTACATGTGTGAAACCATGTCTGATGTGTGCAAAGTGATTCATCCATCCATTATCTTCTGCTTTATCCTCTGTTAGGGTCGCGGGGGGTTCCCATGGCCATCCAGGGCAGAACGTTTGGGGCGCTGGGCAGATACACCCAGGACAGGACGCCAATCTATCACTGGACACACACTCACTCACACAGACACACTGTATATGGGGCAATTTGGAGAACTCAATTGACTCGATCCATGTTTTTGGACTGTGGGAGGAACCCGGAGGAAACCCACGCGGACACGGGGAGAACATGGAAACTCCATCCAGATTGGGATTTGAACTGGGAATCCCTAGTGCTGAGAGAACATGCTAACCACTAAGCCATCGTGTTTTACCCTTGTGTTACTGTAATATATATTATATATGTTGGCGTTATGTTGGAGCGTTACACACAGTGTATTCCAAAAATATTAAAAGAGAATTCAAATTTATGAAATAAATTTACTTTCCGGGCGGCACGGTGGCTTAATGGTTAGCACGTTCGCCTCTCAGCACTAGGGATTCCCGGTTTGAATCCCAATCTGGGTGGAGTTTCCATGTTCTCCCTGTGTCCACGTGGGTTTCCTCGGGGTTCTCCGGTTTCCTCCCACAGTCCAAAAACATGGATCGAGTCAATTGAATTCTCCAAATTGCCCCATATAGAGTGTGTTTGTGTGTGTGAGTGTGTGTCCAGCGATAGATTGGTGTCCTGTCCTGGGTGTATCTGCCCAGCGCCCGAGACGTTCTCCCCTGGATGGGCATGGGGAACCCCCCCACGACCCTAATAGAGGATAAAGCGGAAGATAATGGATGGATTTACTTTCTAAATAATATTTTTTGGTCGCCTCATAAAGCGACTCCCCTGTTGCCACCTAAAAACAATGTCAAAGTGTTTAGAACTTAGCACACACACACACACACACACACACACACACACACTTGTTCACTGACCTTGGTGCAGTTCATACTGAATAATTAACTCAGAGAGAGTGATGATTAAAAGTTCAAAGGCTCAGTGGAGTTAAAATGGGCGGCGAGAGTGCTGCTGCTAAACAATGTTTCACTCCACCATCAGCCTGCTCAGGACCGGTGTAGCGCTCAACCGATCAAAGCCTCTTTACACACACCGCTGCCCTGTCGTCCATTAGTGCACACACACACACACACACACACACACACACACACACACACACACACACACACACACACACACACACACACACACACACACACACACACAACCCAGTGAATCCACCCCATGGTTCTCCATTAGAGTGTGAATGGAGAACCCACAGTATAGTGTGTTCTATGGATCTGTGTTCTCTGTACAAATGCAGTCAGATTTAATAGCGTTCAGTTGGTTTCAGCGTTCAGTTGGTTGGACACGCGGCGTCTGTGTTGATGATCCACCACCTAACTAGTTAGTGACCGACGTCTGACTGTCGACGTCTGGAGAGGTTGTTTTCAGTCGGCGGTGCGTCTGGGTTTTAGCAACACACCAGAAATGAACCTGAACACCTCATTGAGTCCAGGTAGCTGCACCGTTCAAATAGCAATCCACCAAAGTCAGAGCGCCACCTGGCTCTTAAAGGGAACTCTTAAAGTGACACGCTGATTGGTTTATTGCACGTTATAATTAAAACACACCCATGAAGAATTAAGAGGATTAGTCGCTGACTTTTGCGTATTTTTGTTGACAGATTTAATAGAGTTCCGTTGGTTTCAGCGTTCAGTTGGTTGGACACGTGGCATCTGTGTTGATGATCCACCACCTAACCAGATAGCGACCGACGTCTGACTGTCGACGTCTGGAGAGGTTGTTTTCAGTCGGCGGTGCGTCTGGGTTTTAGCAACACACCAGAAATGAAGCTGAACACCTCATTGAGTCCAGGTAGCTGCACCATTCAAATAGCAATCCACCAAAGTCAGAGCGCCACCTGGCTCTTAAAGAGAACGGCGAGTGACACGCTGATTGGTTTATTGCACGTTATAATCAAAACACACCCATGAAGAATTAAGAGGATTAGTCCCTGACTTGTGGCAAGGTGGTTTAGTGATGAGCATGTTCTCCTCAGCACTAGGGATTCCCGGTTCGAATCCCAATCTGGGTGGAGTTTCCATGTTCTCCCCGTGTCTGCATGGGTTTCCTCCGGGTTCTCTGGTTTCCTCCCACAGTCCAAAAACATGGATCAAGTCAATTGAATTCTCCAAATTGCCCCATATAGAGTGTATTTGAGTGAGTGAGTGTGTGCCCAGCGATGGATCGGCGCCCTGTCCTGGGTGTATCTGCCCAGCGCCCGAAACTTTCTCCCCTGGATGGGCATGGGGAACCCCCCCGCCGTGACCCTAATAGAGGATAAAATGGAAGATAATGGATGGATAGTCCCTGACCTTTGCGTATTTTTGTTGACAGATTTAATAGCGTTCAGTTGGTTTCAACGTTCAGTTGGTTGGACAAGTGGCGTCTGTGTTGATGATCCACCACCTAACGAGATAGCAACCGACGTCTGACTGTCGACGTCTGGAGAGGTTGTTTTCAGTCGGCGGTGCGTCTGGGTTTTAGCAACGCACCAGAAATGAACCTGAACACCTCATTTAGAGACGGCCACGCCCATCGGGGGAGATATATTCACACGCAGCGTTGCTATTTAAACCACGCAAGTGGAAGGCGGGAAAATAGACCGTTGGCGAGCTCTGAGATAGCAATCAGCATTGTGACACCCCTTCCTAATATCAACATGACCTCATGATATGTTACATAGAAACCAGAATTTGCCCTCAGCTGTTACCCCAAGCTTTTTTATGCTGTTAAAGCCCAATTCCATTCACCTTCATGGTAACCTATTTCTTGCTTCCCTGAAGTTTCTATGTACAAATAAGTGGACACAAGACATGAAATAAATTCACCAATGGCATGCCAGAACATCTTTACCCTGTTTTTTTAAGCCAGCAAGCAAAACAGCTAACGTTTAATGTTATCTACTGGCAACAGATCAAATAAAGTACATTTGGCCCGAGGCCTCGCGTTCTCGACTTCAGATACACCACTTCGTGTTTGCTTCTTTACCAGAGAACATGGCAAAACATCCCGAGTTGTTCAAAAAAGCCCAAATACCTCTTGAGCATCGCGCTGCCGGGAACGCATGAGGATGCTACCAGCAGTAAGGCCAAGGAAGTGTGTCAGCCATTATCGCTAATAAATAAGTTTGTGCTCAGACCCCTCCTGGTTTTGTTTTAATTGTTCAGATGATGCACTATTATGCGCTGCCATTCAAATCTGAAACTCCAACCAAGAGGCACAGCCGGCGTTTGGATTTCGTGTAATTGAACCACATGTGTTTTGAATGCATTAGTGATTAGCGCCAGGATCAGAAGCTGCATATGCTTGGCTGAAAGCAGCGATTACAGTAGGCAATGTCACATGAAAGTAGAATCGCAGCGCTATTCACCGTGCACCAACAAACAACTTCAAAGCAAGACCCGTTTAATTCTGGGGGCAGAGGTTGCACCGGTCAAACATATATATGTAAATTTTTGATGAGTATAATATTTTGTAAAAAACATTGGGATATTTGGTGAAATCAAATAAAAAGAAAGTTTATAATGTATTATAGGCACAAGTGGCTTAGTGGTTAGCATCGTTCTCCTCTCAGTGCTAGGGATTCCCAGTTCGAATCCCAATCTGGTTGGAGTTTCCATGTTCTCCCCGTGTCCGTGTGGGTTTCCTCCGGGTTCTCCGGTTTCCTCCCACAGTCCAAAAATATGGATCAAGTCAATTGAGTTCTCCAAATTGCCCCATATAGAGTGTGTCTGTGTGAGTGAGTGTGTGTCCAGTGATAGATTGGCGCCCTGTACTGGGTGTATCTGCCCAGCGCCTGAAACGTTCTCCCCTGGATGGGCATGGGGAACCCCCCCCGCGAACCTAATATAGGATAAAGATAATTGATGGATGGATGGATAATGCATTATGATACTTTGTGTTATAAAGTCATATATATCCATCCATCATCTTCCACTTTATCCTCTACTAGGGTTGCAGAGGGTTTCTCCATTCCCATCCACAAGAGACTGTTTCGGCACTGGGCAGATACACCCAGGACCAGGTGCCAATCTACCGCTGGACCTCATTCACACAGACACACTATATAGGGGCAATTTAGATAGGAGCAATTTAGAGCAGTCAATTTACCTTCAGGGCGGCACGGTGGCTTAGTGATTAGCATGTTCTCCTCTCAGCGCTAGGGGTTCCCGGTTCGAATCCCAATCTGGGTGGAGTTTCCATGATCTCCCCGTGTCCGCGTGGGTTTCCTCCAGGTTCCCCGGTTTCCTCCCACAGTCCAAAAACATGGATCAAGGTCTTTTGTGTGTGTGAGTGAGTGTGTGCCCAGCGATAGATTGGCGTCCTGTCCTGGGTGTATCTGCCCAGCGCCCGAAACGTTCTCCCCTGGATGGGCATGGGGAAGATAATGGATGGATGGAATTTACCTTGAATCCATGTTTTTGGACTGTGGGAGGAAACCGGAGAACCCGGAGGAAGCCCTAGTAGACTAGTGATGAGAGGATATAGAACAATCACCACAGCGGTCAGCGCTGTACGAATGTTTGGTTATAAATCTTAGTGTGATAATAATTAAGAACACGGTACAGTAGTATAGTGCTGGAATTACAGTAGTAAATAATTGAAGCATGAGTTTATTAACATTATGTTCTCTTCAGATCTGATTTCGGTGAGTACACATCACAGAAACATTAGCAGCCCTTAGTAGCTTGTTAGATGATGGGAACCGAAAATTAGTGGACAGCCGGCAGAAGGCTGGAGTGAGTAGACTAAGATGAAGAACATAATTAAGGAAACATATGAAAGCCGGAGCTGGGCCCACGATTAATTAGCTCCCTGTCGATACTCTCATCAATGCCTGATTAACAAATGACACATTGCACAATGAATGCTATTGATCCACTGGCATTCTGAAGTGTAATGCATTGAAGCTGTTTGGTAAAAATGAGAAGTCTGCAGAGAGAGAGAGAGAGAGAGAGAGAGAGAGCAAATGAAAATGAGAAAGAAAAAGAGAGCTGGCATCTTCTTACTTTGGCTGTTTTTACTTTACAAATATATTTGTTTAGGTTCAGTTTTAAATTGTATTCTATTTACTCTATTTTTTCTTGCCTGAGATCCATACTGTACAAACATTGTGTTATATATCACGGTGGCTTAGCGGTTTAGCATGTTCTCTTCTCAGTTCTAGGGATTCTCAGTTCGAATCCCAATTTGGGTGGAGTTTCCATGTTCTCCCCATGTCCGTGTGGGTTTCTTTCAGGTTCTCCGGTTTCCTCCCACAGTCCAAAAACATGGATCAAGTCAATTGAGTTCTCCAAATTGCCCCATATAGAGTGTGTCTGTGTGAGTGAGTGTGTGTCCAGTGATAGATTGGCATCCTGTCCTGAGAGTATCTGCCCAGCGCCCGAAACGTTCTCCCTGGATGGGCATTGGAAACCCATATATATATATAACAGTAACACAAGGGTAAAACATGATGGGTTAGTGGTTAGCATGTTCTCATCTCAGCACTAGGGATGGATGGAGTTTCCACGTTCTCCCCGTGCCGCGTGGGTTTCCTCCGGGTTCTCTGGTTTCCTCCGACAGTCCAAAAACAAGGATCAAGGTCAAATGAATTCTCCAAATTGCCCCATATAGAGTGTGTCTGTGTGAGTGTGTGCCCAGTGATAGATTGGCATCCTGTCCTGGCTGTATCTGCCCAGCGCCCGAGACGTTCTGTCCAGGATGGGCATGGGGAACCCCCCCGCTAATATAGGATAAAGCGGAAGATAATGGATGGATGTTATAAAACTATGATAAGTATTATAAAACCCTTATGAATGCAGTTATAATTCATTATAATTACCGGATTCATAGAAAGCGTTAGCAAAAGGGATCTGGCTGCAAAAAAACATGTTGCAGTAATAAACTGTTAACACAGATGCCATTCAACCCAGTGGAACAAAAATACGTTAAAAAAAACCCTCTTTATAATCCATCCATTCACAAAACAGTTTACAGTCAGTACACAAACCTTCGCTTCATGCCAGTTTAAATAAACAAGCGAGCTTGGCAGCCATTTCCCTAACCAGCAGTCAACCGCAGACTGTATAATTTCAGCTCGAACAAATGACTGGAGAGCGCAGACAAAATGGGGCTCAATCGAAATTAATGGTGTCTGAGCGCTACGACATCAGCGGTGCAGGTTCAGCCCCCTTCATATTAATGATAGTAATGAGTTCTCAGATGAGGGATGGGCAGCCCTGTCTGCCGGTCAGAGCTTTATGCAGGTTAATTTGGTAAGATAACATCATTAACCACTCTAATGCCTACACACAATTAATTGGATGAGGCCGGAACAAAGATTTGAGTCTATATTTAATCACATCACCAATCAAGGACGGTCATGGAGGAGAAAGGGAGGCCCGGCCCACCCCACCCCACCCCACCCCAAAAGACGTCTTATTTAGATTCTTTTCCCAACCAGTCTATTAAATTTATACAGTCGTTTCGGGTGACGCCAATAACAGCGGAATGAAGTAATGATGTGCCATCACTGAAAAAGACATCATGGCTAAAGCTACTTATTATCAAAGGCAGGGATTATCAGCCAAAGCGGCGACGAGGTGTGCTGCGTTTTCAAATTACAAGTTACAGTGGGTTTTATTTTCCAATGTAACCAATAAAAACCAGTCAAATTCACTTTCATCTCTACTTTATTGGCCATGTGTCAGTTGTGGAGATGTGGGTATGTATTTGGTTACATTTCACGGTGACAGTGTGATGTCATGCATCTGTAAAAAAGAATAAAGACTCTTCACAGCCGCCTCATTTCCTGTTTTGTCACTAAACCCGGCCTTCGTGAGAGCTGCCGGACTCTGAGAGTTGGCTTTGTGGTAAAATGTGTTTATGGCAGACGGTGTGAATAATGCATGAGCATGATCCCTGCATGAATTGCCATGCTGCATAATGAATGTTTACAAAGCAGCATGATGGGTTACCTTGAATCCACCTCATTATAGTAACCGATGTCAAAGTGTCACGAAGCGTTCTTTCAAACAGAAAATTGTCCGCTAGCACATGAAAACATCCTCCGAATGTCTTTCTCAACTGCAGGACATCAGCATAAATAATAAAAGCCCCTTAAAATAGGTGTGCGCAAAGCAGCTGGTGGCTGTGTGACAGTGTAATGGGATCTGGGATCTGGGATCTAATTACTTAGTAAGAACCTCTTAGGTTTTAGTAATTGTTTCCCTTTCTTGAACTTAGTTGAAGGAGGATTTTAAGATAAACGGCCTACGACGATTGACATTCCATTAAACTACAACTCACTGCTATTAATTACACATTAAGTAGTTTGGCTCATGAACCCCCACAATACAAACTATACCACAGATGGAAAAATTAACCCCTAAAACACAAATTATACCTCAAATGGCCCTTACAAACCAAACATGGCCCTTACAAACCAAACAATACCTCAGATGGCACATGACCATACAACCCAAACTATACCTTATATGGCGAAAGATCTCTACAATCCAAACTCTAGCACAGATGGAAAAATTAACCCTTAAAACACAAATTATACCTCAAATGGCACATGACCCTTACAAACCAAACAATACCTCAGATGAAACATGACCCCTACAACATAGACCTTATCTCAGATGGCACATGACTTCTACAACAGAGACCTTACCTCAGACAGCACATGACCCTACAACCCAAACTGTACCTCAAATGGCACATGACCCCTACAACACAGACCTTACCTCAGATAGCACATGACCTCTACAACCCAAACTGTACCTCAGATGGCACATGACCTCTACAACACAAACTGTACCTCAGATGGCACATGACCTCTACAACACAAACTGTACCTCAGATGGCGAATGACCCCTACAACACAGACCTTACCTCAGATAGCACATGACCTCTACAACCCAAACTGTACCTCAGATGGCACATGACCCCTACAACCCAAACCATACCCCAAATGGCACATGACCCCTACAAGAAAAACATTCTCCAGATAGCCCATGATGTCTAAAATACAAACCATACCTCAGATGGGACATAAACCCTACAACAATTTTTTTTAAAGAAGGCACTAAAGTTGAAATGGCCAGCAGGGCCAGGTGTTTCAACCATGACAAATTAAGCAGCAAGCTCTTGAACTGGAATTGGTTCTGTTTGGTGTGTATTCAAAGAGGACGACTTACAAAACATATACCATCCCTATGGACCTTTGTAGTTCTTTGTAATCTTTGTAGTAAAAGCCAAAAAAAAGGTAGAATATTATGCTACATTGCCACTAAGTACTATGTTGTCCTGACACTGTCCTAAAGTTATGATGATGCACTTTTCAAAGAAAACTAGTTAATAGCTGTTTAAAACCTTAAAATCAGTCTATTTTTAAAATTGGACATAAACCAAGTTCCCAAAGTTGTGTGTAGTTTCTAAACACCTCAGCGCATTGCTTTCATTTTGATTTATTTTCATGATCAGTTTAAAAAAGTACTCTAAACTTAATAATTTGTACACAGCTTCACTAATATAAACTACAAAGAGACGCCTTAGAGAAAAATAATATTGAAGTATTTTGGAACTTTGATTATAGCATTCATCACTTTGATGGAAAACACAAGCAACACATCAAACTGGAACTTTGTAATATTGGAATCTGCAAAGAATTTATTCAGAAAGAAAAATCATGATCATAGCGAGTTCATGGCCAAGAAAAAAAACACGAACAATACCGTTTTTGTCAATAATTCTATTTCCCAGCAATTTGCTGTGAGCGGTATCATGTGGAATAACTTATGAACATGTGAAGTTACAGTAGCTGCTTACACAAGCTTAATGATCTGTTGTTGTTGCTCGACATGATCCATAAAAAAACGTTGTATTTACACAATTAAATTAATTTTTTAATTAATTAAAAAAACAGAGCTTTAAGAGACAGATTACGTTCTATAAATCCTGTAATTACAATGCATTCATAAAGCTTTACAATGTGTTCATAACGCTCTATGCTCTAACATTTGTCATAAGCCTCTGTTAATGTGCATAGATGTTCATAATTACACTCATATAATGTTGTATATATGACATAAGGCTTATAACCCAAATTGACATAATGCATTATTAACGCATATTTATATATATATATTTTTTTTTATAAAGTTTTTACTTAATACAAGAAGATTTGACTTTATTTAAATTCTGTTAAGAACATTCATAACCTTTTGTTATGAGTCAATATATACTAACATTTATGCACTCAACCGTATAGCTCTCATTAACAGCGTTATTAACACTTATAAAGTAATTTTCAGAAGAGGCCGCCTTTTAACACAAATGTTATAAAGCTTTATGACACTGGCCTAGTTACTGAACAGTTCAAATATACATTTTATAATGCATTAACCCACCCATTAACCCACCTCGGGTTTTAAAGCCTTATGATATGTTCTTATAAAACATTATGAGTGTGATTATAAACATCTATTTGAGGTATATGATAATAGTTATAAATCATTATAGATACATTATAGAGCTTTATGAATGTGTTTATGATGTGTTATGAATACCGGATTCATGGCAAGTGTTACCAAGTGAAATTGTTCTAGTGTAACATTTCAGTGCAACTGAATCCCTCGTTTCCGAGAGCAGAGGAAGGAGAGGGAGGCCGCAGGTGCGCATTATGTTACCCTCAAGTGGACATGCATGCGCATTTTGGATCTCCTACTTTCTATTTTCCTTTCTGCGCAGATACTTAAGTTCAGTGCAGTTATTGCCCCACAGAAATACAGATTTTAAAGAAACGATGACATGCCTTTAAAAAAGAAGAATAAATCATCCTTCTTCTGCATGTTTATGAAATCATGTACTCCAGCTCTGCTGCAGGAGTGAAAAAAAACGTCCAAATATTCCAGCTGACATATTAGTTCAGCCACAAGTCTTTTTTTTCCCTCGTTTCTTTCTGCAGAGACGAACAAAGAACACCTTCTTGACCAGCATTAGCAGCTGAGGGAACTGGTAAGCCAGGCTTATTTTTTCTTACAGAATGAAATGTTGGAGGGATGCATGTGAACCTAGAATGACTGATGTAGCATTATGGTTTAATTGGTTTAGTGGTATGTGCATTCATAAAGCTTTATAAAGCATTCATAATACTTACATTTTACATACATACATTTATCATAAGCTTCTGTTAATGTACACATGATATAACAATATGACATAAGGCTTTACAACACAAATTGCATTTGACGTAATGCGTTACAATATAAACTTGGTAAATTGGTAACGAGCATCTACAATCATTAATTAGTCGTTATGTTCCAATATTTATGCACTCACCTTTATTGAGGTAAAAATGACAACACGTTACCTAATGCTTGTAATGAGAGCTTATAAGTTTTAATTAGCCATTATAAGCACTTTTTTTAAGGGAGGCATTTGTTAAACACAAATGTTATAAAGCTTTATGACACCGGCCTCTGGAATTTGTTAAAAAACAGTCAAAACATACATTTAACAATGCATTATGTTGCTTTTTGTTATGAAGCCTTATGGCACATTCTTATATGTGTTTATAAAGCATTCAGATTACCAGATTTCTTAGTGTTTCCACATTTCTTAGTATTGTTATTATTATTTCAATATGCTAATTGCTGTGCTCATCACACAGGAACACAAACACACTACATGGGGAATCCACATTTTTGGACTGTGGGAGTATATAAAATACACACACACACACACACACACACACACACACACACACACACACACACACACACACATATATACATATATATATGTGTATATATATATATATATATATATATATATATATATATATATATATATATATATATATATATATATATATATTCATTCATTATCTTCAGCTTTATCCAATATTAGGGTCGCGGGGGGGGGGGGGGGGGCCTCATGCCCATCTAGGGGAGAACGTTTCGGGCGCTGGGCAGATTCACCCAGGACAGGGTGCCAATCTATCGCTGGGCACACACTCACACGCACACAAACACACTCTACATGGGGCAATTTGGAGAACTTAATTGACTTGATCCATGTTTTTGGACTGTGGGAGGAAACCGGAGAACCCGGAAGAAAACCCACGCGGACACGGGGAGAACATGGAAACTCCACCCAGATGGGGATTCGAATCCCTAGAGCTGAGAGGAGAACGTGCTAACCACTAAGCAACCATGCCGCCCTATATATATATATATATATATATATATATATATATATATATATATATAGGGTGGCATGGTGGCTTACACACACACACACACACACACACACACACACATACATATATATATATATATATATATATATATATATATATATATATATATATATATATCAAATATAGAAGTACCTGAACACACGTACAACTGCACACACACAAATACGCATACACACACACACACGCACTGAAATGTAAAGTGACGCATTTGTTTCACCTTTAATTTCCACAGCATGTAAAACGTTACTCTAACATATTTCCTCCACGTTTCCTGTTTCCCTCATACATACATGTGCATTCAGCATTTCAGCCGTCAGATTAATGAAACGGTATTTATTGTAAAAATACGGAGCTGCATCAGAACTTGCATGGGTTGGGATTATCTTTCATTTTGCCTGGGGTTTGTTTTGCTGTTTCAGCAGAAACCCGAGGAGACGACGTGAATTACAGTGAACTGAAGAAAATGGCTTGAACATGCTACGAAATGTTGATGCAAATTAATAAACAGAAGCAAACAATAAAAGGAATTTATTTATTACCTTAAACAATATGAAACTGTCCTTCATGCGGCTTGTGTCACTGTAATGCAATCAGGAAACAGTCGAGCTCGCTCTGAATAACATTTCACTCAGGCTGTGGAATTTATATTAGGTAAAATTATTTCTTTTTTTTTTGCTTTAATACCTCCGTGGTAACACTTTCTATAAAGCTGGTGTTCATAAAGCATTATAAACACATTCTTGATGCTTTAGAACTCGTTATAAGCCTCAGTTAAAGTACATAGATGCTCATAAACATATTTAACCATAACTAACCATACATTAGAAAATGTATATTTGAACTTATTGTAACGAACAGTGTCATAAATCTATTTGCGTTTGTTTAAAACGAATGACTCCTCTAAAAATGACTTTATAAGTGCTTATAACTGCTAATGAAAAATGTATAAGCGTGGGAGAGGGGAAGAGTTGAGCCAACAAGTTGAGCAAAGATGGTTAAAGCACCTGATGCTGCTCTGCCTGATGACATGTGCAGCCTTATAAGCTGTGACATCACATGCAGTGGGGAGAGAGAAATCCATGGACCTCGGGCGAGCTACACCGTGCCAACAGCATCATTTTAAACATCATTTTAAATACTGTCTGTAATAAAGCCCATTCCCGCCGGGAGAAATCCTGGCTCCGGTCCTTTTCCGTGCCAACCCCTCGTTACACTCTCTTTAAAGGCATTAGTTGAAATTAATGTACATTAATTTTAGTACATTATGACTTATAATAGATTATAAATGCCCTTACGGACTTTATGTAAAGTAAAATCAGTTTGTATTAAGTAAAAATGACAAAAAAATCCAAAGAATACAAAGTTAATTAAAGTTATAATGCATTATGTCACTTTGCGTAATTAAGCCTTATGTCATATGCCTTATGTTATAATGCTTTACGACAATGATTATGAACATCTCCGTAAATTAACAGTGGTGTAAGACAATCTTCTAAGAAGTAAAACTGTGTACAAAATTCAAACATCACAAAATTTATGTAATGTAATGTTATGTAGTGTTATAAAGCCTTATGTCAATTTGTTATAACAATTAATTTCTATGATTATGATAATCTATGTACACTAACAAAGGCTTATGGGAAATGTTATAAAGCGTTATGAATATTTTATAAAGCTTTATGAATGCGTTTATAATGCATTGTGAATACCGGATTCATAAGAAGTGTTACCAAAGCTTGTAATAAGTGTTATAAAGTGATATGAATACATTCTAAAGCCTTTTCAATGTGCTTATAATGCATTATAAATACCGGATTCATAAGAAGTGTTACCAAAACTAGAAATATGTTATAAAGTGATATGAATACATTCTAAAGCCTTATGAATGTGCTTATAATGCATTATGAATACTGGATTCATAAGAAGTGTTACCAAAACTTGTATTACGTGTTATAAAGTGATATGAATACATTCTAAAGCCTTATGAATGTGCTTATAATGCATTATGAATACCGGATTCATAAGAAGTGTTACCAAAACTTGTAATACGTGTTATAAAGTGATTTGAATACATTCTAAAGCCTTACAAATTTGCTTATAATGCATTATGAATACTCTCATAGAAAGTGTTATCATATCCGCTCATCCCAGTTATGTACGGTCAGCGGAAGAGATCTCTAATGTCAGATTGATTTAAAACTCTGACAAGTTTTGCTTTAAGTAAATGACAACAGTAGAGGTTGTTTCATATCTTTAGCGATTAATCAAGATGAGGAGAAAAAACTATTCGTTCCACGTTCCACTGAGATGATTTATTGCCCTTCAGCAGGTCACTGGCCTTGGTGGGAACCTCGTCCCCTGGAAGAATGGATGGAGTTCCTTCTGTGAGTAACTATGCGACTTTTACCTCTGGATTGTATTTGAAGGTAGTGAAACAATCAGCTGTGACATTTGTGGTTCAGAATGTCGGTCTGTTAGAGGTCAGAACATTGTGACGTCCATCAGTCGCCTAACAAAAGACCACTTCACCATCCCCTCCACTTTCTCATGATCCTATCGAGGCCTCGCTTCGGACTCACGCTCCGGCTGTTTGATTTCAACACACAGGAACGTTATATGTATATTTCATTGGATTTTATTACTTTGTTCTGCTTCATTTCGAAGCATTTTAAATTCCGGTCATGCTACTTGCGGCCTGCTTTTAAAAAAACAAGGCACAAATCAATCAACCACAATTATACAATTACAAAGCCCAAACTTGAGTCGAATCGTTTTTTGGTTTCACTGTATAGCAGGCATGAGAAACACTTCGGATTTTGTTTTTGCCTCCTTAATCTATTAGTATCAAACGGGCACACATGCGTACATAATTGGCTAATTCAGTAAAAGGGGCTACCACAGATTAATTAATTCTGAATACTAATTATGTTCTTTTTCTGTCGTCGTCAACGAAAGCTGTTCGGCTCAATGTTTTTAGCTTGGTAGCAATTACTTGGGCTAATTTGATTAATACACGTTGGAGTTGCTATGTTTTTCATCACGTCATGTTTTTGTTGGAATAAAATGTTAAGTAAATAATAATTAAAATGTATGGTTTTGATATGATGTAGTAATATATGTTATATTTTATATTGTATCCATTTGAAACTTTCGTATTCATTTTAGCCATACGTTCTACAGTAACATTAAGATAACATTAAGATGCTAGAATGAGTGGGGTTGCAAAAAAAAATCCCCCAAAAAAACCTGAGAGTGCGGAATTTGTTTATCGCAGCTGGGCTGAGGAAAACACTTAGACATAAATGAGAGTTGACGGTTTCATGAAGCCCAGTTGTTTGATGGCAGATTCAATGTGACTGGTCTGAACTGGGCGATGATCCGTACAGTATGCAAAATTCACTGCGGAGCTGGTCTATGCCCACCAGCCTTGTGCCTGTCTACTTGGAGCCTACCTACCACAGCACCACCACCTCTTTGAGTACGACCTGAACTGAACATGCTGCTTTTGTGCCCAATCACTTCTGACAACAATCAAATCCGTTCACAAATTGCGAAACGTTTGTCAGCATGTGGATACATAGAAACACACAAAAAAAAAAAAAAAAAAAAAAAAAAAAAAAATATATATATATATATATATATATATATATAGATAGATAGATAGATAGATAGATAGATAGATAGATAGATAGATAGATAGATAGATAGATAGATAGACAATTTTTGTTCAAAATGCATTATAATAGCATTCATAAAGCTTAATAACATATATGTCATGAGCTTTTGTTACATTTACATTTCATTTGGTCATTAGCTGATACTTTTATCCAAAGCGATAGATTGGCGCACTGTCCTGGGTCTATATGCCCAGCGCCCGAGACATTCTCCCCTGGATGGGCATGGGGAACCCCACCGCGACCCTAATAGAGGATAAAGCGGGAGATAATGAATGAATGAATAAACTTACATAGTGGTTAGCACATTCGCCTCTCAGCACTAGAGATTCCCGGTTTGAATCCCAATCTGGGTGGAGTTTCCATGTTCTCTCCGTGTCCACGTGGGTTTCCTCCGGTTTCTCCGTTTTCCTCCCACAGTCCAAAAACATGGATCAAGTCTATTGAGTTCTCCAAATTGCCCCATATAGAGTGTGTATGCATGCGTATCTGTGTGAGTGAGTGTGTGCCCAGCGATAGATTGGCGCCCTGTCCTGGGTGTATCTGCCCAGCGCCCGAAACGTTCTTCCCTGGATGGGCATGGGGAACCCCACGGCGAACCTAATAGAGGAAGATAATGAATGAATGAACTTACAAGCTGAGCACAGGGTTGGCTACAGCATTTCTGGGTAATCAGGGTTAAGGGTGTTGCACAAGGTTGGCACCACATTGGTAACTTCAGTGGACCTTGGATTTAAACCCACAACCTACAGATTGATAGCCCAACACAGTGACCACTGAGCCACTACACCCCTGTTAATGTCCAACATTAATGACTATAATCACAGTCATGTCGTGGTAATATAATATGTCAATGTGACATAGGGCCTTATAACACAAATTGACAAAATGCATTTTAACAAGCTTTTGTAAACTTTGGATTCTTTTTGGAACGTTCTAATTTAATATAAGACTTTATTCGAAGTCTGTAAAGAGCATTTATAATCTTTTATAAATCATTATGACCTATTATGCAAAAACCCTCATAGAGACATCTTATAAGCTTTTTATAGCAGTTATTTGTCTCTATAATGAGTTCATAAACAGTTGAAATATATGTTTTCATAATGCATGGTCACTTTGTGTTATAAAGCCTTATAGCATATTCTAATGATACTTGAATATGAGTGTGGCTATAAACATATGTGTACTTTAACAAAGGCTTATAATAGGATATAACACATATAAAATCTTTATAAACCTTTATTAATGTGTTGTATTCTTCGGGTCGCCGGTTTGTTCGGCAGTTTTAAACTTGTAGGGCTCAATATGCCAGTCAGCCAGCAGAATTTGAATCTTTTTATTTGTATTAAAGTCACATGTCAGAGAGGATAAAGGTTCCTTTGCACATAAAGACTCCTGATATTTAAAATATTGCGATGTTTAAATAAGGTTTCAACGTTTGGCAGCGCGCCTGACCTCCTGAATAATTATTAAGCATTAGCATTTGAAGAACCCAGTATATTTATTCACATATTTCAAAGATTAATGTTGATTTCTCTGTTGATGAAAAGCTGTGTCTTAATGATTTGAAGGCGACGCACCGATACAGGCTGTGTGTGACCGTGGATCTTAAATGCCTTTAGTGATGAACGTACATGATGGTTATTTCGCCATAAAAGCAGACTCCACCCACCTTCCATTTACTAACAACGTTCTAACACACCCTTCTGCCACAATCCTATTACGATCCTATTTTAGCGATATTAAGTAAGCCGTCAACTGAGCACTACGTGGCTCCATTTAGGGCGTGTCAGTATTTCTTTGATATTGTAACGAAAAAAATTATATCTTGTGTGGTGCAGTGTGTCAGGGTGGCTTTGCAAAATGTACAAAAGGCCCATATTAACTCTCTTTTTATTTTTATAATAAATACATTTTCATGGGTGTGTTTTAACATGTTCTAACACTACTTAAGACGCATCTCTTTAACAAATACCTATTATAAAAAAAATAAAAAAAAAAAAAGGGGGGGGGGGGGGGGCGCAGCTTCGAATAACAATCAGGTTTGATGAATTTACAGTATAGTTGGTTTTCTCCATAGCTTCTGACTTGTGATGTTCTCATTTGTAAGTCGCTTTGGATAAAAGCGTCTGCAAAATGACTAAATGTAAATGTAAATGTAAATGTAAACATGCAATAAACCAATTAGCGTGTCACTCGTCGTTCCCGTTAAGAGCCAGGTGGCGCTTTGACTTTGGCGGATTGCTATTTAAACGGTGCAGCTATCTAGCTATCTAAATTCTCCATGTGAGTGTGAATGGAGAACCCACAGTATTGTGTAGACCATGGCTCTGCATTCTCCGTGTTGATGATTCAGCGCCGAGATAGTGACTGATGTCTGACTGTCGATGTCTGATGAGAGGTTGTTTTCAGTCGGTGGTGCATCTGGGTTTTAGTGATACACCAGAAAAGAACCTGAACACACCTCATGTAGAGATGGCCACGCCCATCGGGAGATATATTCACACACAGCGTTGCTATTTAAACAACGCAGGAGGAAGGCAAGAAAATAGACTGTTGGTGGGGTGTAAGAAAAAAATGAGCATCGTGATACACCTTGTGCAGAACCCTGTAAGATAGAACCCTGTATCTCAAAACACGTAATCTGATTCTAATTATAATCATTATAATCAATTAACGCAGAGGTTTCTGAGGTGTTGACTATTGAGTTTTTAAAACCGATCATTTGAATCTGCTGTCTGTCTGTCTGTCTGTCTGTCTGTCTGTCTGCCCGTCTGTCAGTCGTGTAGTGGCAGAATCTCAAGGGCAAATCTGCTGATTTGAGAATGAAACCAATCCACTCACGCTGTGTTAATTTATGAATAATTACATAATTACAGTCTAATAGAGACCAACCCCTGTGCCTGTGATGGCTGATATCTGGTATTTGTGTATGTGTGTGTGTGTGTGTGTGTGTGTGTGTGTGTGTGTGTGTGTGTGTGTGTGTGTGTGTGTGTGTGTGTGTGTGTTTACACTAAGGTATGTGTCTAGCAATTGTATATTGCTCTTCAAGTAAAGACTAAAGTGTTTTTTATAATTATATTAAATGAATAATTAAACAG
>JAFMOC010000130.1:745000-845000 GCA_019802505.1 Corydoras sp. C115
GGGGAGAACATGGAAACTCCACCCAGATGGGGATTCGAACCAGGAATTCCTAGTGCTAAGAGGCGAACGTGCCAACTACTAAGCCACTGTGCCGCCTTGAAAATATATAAAATAAAAAAATATAAAGCTTTTACTGATCAATTCCACAAATCAGCATATAATAGTATATGCTGTAATGTATATAATATATAATATATTAATATATAGTACTCTATACTAATATACAGTTTATAATAGTAATGTAAATATTAGTAAACTAATAGTAAAAAGTATATATAAATACTTATATATGAAAAAGTTTATATAAATATAAAATATAAAGTAACTATATATAAAATACAATTGCTGTTCCCCAAGTTAACATCTATTACCAGTAACACATTTTGTGAATACCATATTCATAACGCATTATAAGTGCATTCATCAAACTCCATAAAGTCTGCTTTATAATATTTGACATGAGCCTCTTCTGATGTACATAGATGTTTACATTCATATTCATCAATTGTTATAACAACATGTCTTAGTAACACATAGTGACATAATGCATTATGAAATAAACTTTGATTATTTTTTTTTTTTTTTTTTTAAAGGTAACACTTTACCTAAATCTGGTATTCATTATGCTTTATAATACTTGTCATAAGCATTAGTTAACGTCCATAAATGTACATAACCACATTTAAAAAATGTTATAAGAACATGCCATAAGGCTTTATAACACAAAGTGGCATGTAGATTATAGATTTAAACTTTTAATTAACTCATTATACAGACAAGCGACATAAAGCCTTATAACATTTGTGTTTAACAAACATTTTTTCTATAATTGACTTTATAAGTGCTCATAACTGTTTATTAAAGCTTATAAGCTCTCTTTACAGACATAAAGTAAAGTGTTGGCATTAATGACCTCTTTGAAAGTGACATACATAGTAGTACATAATGCCTTATACAAGCTTATAAGCTCTTTTTACAGACTTTAAGTAAAGTGTAATCATCTTGTCTTAAGTAAGAATGTCTAAACATCCAAAGGATCAAACGTTAAAATAAGTTTATATTATAATGCATTATGTCACTTTAGATTATAAAGCCTTATGTCACATTGTTATAACAATTTATGACTGTCAACTAACAGGCTAACAATATGACATAATTATAATATCTGGGTACATTAACAAAAGCCTGTGACAAATGTTGTAAAGCTTTATGAATGCCTTATAAAGCTTCATAAACTTATAATGCATTATGAACACCGGATTCATAGAAAATGTTACCTTCTAATATATTTACTTGATGCATGTTTACATATCTCAAAAAATGTTGGGTTTTTTTTGGCATATAGTCTGGTTTTTGGGTTCCTCCCCTCTTGTGTTCAGCTACCCAGCATCATCTCTTTTAATCCACGTCATTGTAGTTATTTAAATCTAAACCTTCTACCCCTGTAAGACTTTTCTTTTTTTTTTTAAGGACACATGGAATAAAGTGTCTCAACCTCTTTCTGTCTCCCCTCAAATTCCCAGAAGACGGAGCGAAGGAGGAAAGGAACGTTATAAAGGGCATTGTAAATCCCGGGTTCCAGAGTGGAGGGGAAGACGACGAGCCAAGCTCGGCTGGACAGAATGATCTTGGGAGAGAAATCGGATTTGACAGGCAGGATAGCACCCTCACCATTCAGCAACGGCAAACAGAGCTGGAAGCCCTTGCCAGCACAAGAGGTGAAGCTTCACTTTTTATTAGATTCAAACTAAATGACAGAGACTTACCCGGCCTCCCCTTTAAACAGCTACAGACCCGCATTCCTCTGCGAGCGTGCCTCAACAAGTAGCCAGATTACCTTATTTTACAAGAAAGCTGTAAATTGGGATGAATGCGTGCTACTGTCATAAAGCACTCAGAGGTCATAGACTCCCAAGTGTGGGTCACACCCAAAGTGGAAAAAATCCGAAATTAAGCACATGCTACGTCTTCTACTTATTTATTTATTCATTTATCCATCCATCCCTTATCTTCCGTTTTCATCCACTGTTAGCGTCGTGGGGGGGTTCTCCATGCCCATCCAGGGGAGAACGTTTCGGGCACTGGGCAGATACACCCAGGACAGGACACCAGTCTATCACTGCACACACACTCACTCACACACACACACTCTATATGGGGCAATTTGGAGAATTCAATTGACTTGATGCATGTTTTTGGACTGTGGGAGGAAACTGGAGAACCTGGAGGAAACCCACGCAGACACGGGGAGAACATGGAAACTCCATGGGATTCGAACCGTTCCAAATCCGTAGCGCTGAGAGGTGAACATACAAACCACTAAGCCACCGTGCCGCCCTTATTTATTTATTTTTTTATTTTAAGATGAAGACGTTAATATAATGATGAACTGAGTATTTCTTTGAGCGACATGGTGGTTTAGTGGTTGGCATGTTCTCCTCTCAGCGCTGGGGATTCCCGGTTCGAATCCCCATCTGGGTGGAGTTTCCATGTTCTCCCCATGTCTGTGTGGGTTTCATCCGGGTTCTCCGGTTTCCTCCCACAGTCCAAAAACATGGATCAAGTCAATTGAGTTCTCCAAATTGCCCCATATAGAGTGTGTTTGTGTGAGTGAGTGTATGTGTCCAGTGATAGATTGGCGCCTTGTCCTGGGTGTATCTGCCCAGCGCCCGAAATGTTCTCCGCTGGATGTCATGGGGAACCCCCCCACGACTCTAGTAGAGGATAAAGTGGAAGATAATGGATGGATGGATGATTATTTCTAAAAATACTAAATACTGCACATGAAGTTATATATTCTGAAACCAACTGAACCCTATTAAATCTGACTGCATTTGTACAGAGAACACAGGTCCATAGAACACACTATACTGTGGGTTCTCCATTCACACTCACATGGAGAACCTCATGGAGCGGCGCATTGAGTCCAGGTCAAATAGCAAGCCACCAAAGTCAGAGTGCCACCTGGCTCTTATAGGGAAGAGCAAGTGACACGCTGATTGCTTTATTGTACGTTACGCCCAAAACACACCCATGAAGAATTAAGAGGATTCGTACGTGACTTTTGCGTAGATTGCAAAGACACATTGAAACTTCTTAATATTTGCTGCGTAGTGTGCGGCTGACTTCACATGCGAACTTGTGCAGCGTCTCCACAAATTGCTAAAACTCAACAAAACAAATGGGCAGATGGAAAACATTTACGTAACGCCGACATGCAATCAAAACTCGACGTCTTCAACATCTCCCAGCGCTGCGCTGAACGGCACAAAGAGTTCAAGCTTTATAAGAAAAACGGGGTCCAACCCAGTTTTAAAATAGTGTTTCTATAATAAAGTGACTGGAGCATCAGTTGTAACAGAATTACTGGATTTAATATCACGCTGTACATTTACAGCCTAATAATAAATACACACACCTGCCGTGCCGCGACGTCTTGGAGATGTGCAGCGAGGAACTGTGGGTAATCGTATTCCGAGCTCATTTGGTATTCTTTCACTGCCATTTAAAAATAAAATAAAATAAATTGCTAATATACAGAAAGGTAGATATGAAATTCCCCAAAAGATATTGTTTTCCCACTTATATAAAGCTTTAACGGCGTCTGTCTCGCGACGAAAACAATGACAGTCACGTTAATTACAACAGCTTCTTTAGTTTCTGTTTTACATTTAGATTAAACATACAATCGCAACGTTTAATGAATTGTGTGATGTGGCTCCAGTAGTGCAGTTTCCCTCCTCAAAACTTTCTTAAATCTTTTAGCCTTTTATTAAACTAGTCACATGACCACAGTACTGCATACTGACTATAAAAGATCAAAAGGATGTGGATTGCCTGCTTCTGAAAAATATAACACATAAAAATAGTAAATTATATATCTCATCTCATCATTTTCCATCTTAATTATCTACTCAGGTGGCACGGGGGAGGTTCTCCATGCACATTCAGAGAACGTTTCGGGCACTGGGCTGATACACTATGGACAGGGCACCACTATGTGACTCACACAGACACAAAAAATTTATATAGGGGCAATTTAGAGCAGGCAATTTACCTTGAAGCTACGTTTCTGGACTGTGGGAGGAAACCGGAGAACTGAATCCCTAAAACCTGAATTATTTTTATTTATTCATTAATTTATTTATTCTCTTTTTTTGGGGGGGGGGGTTCCCCATGCCAATCAGATTCGGGTTCGAGCAGGACCTGAATCCCAAGACACACACACTTTATATTTTTATATCCATCCATTATCTTTCGCTTTATCTCTTTTTAGGGTCGGGGGGGGGGGGGGTTTCGGGCGCTGGGCAGATACACCCAGGGCAGGACGCCGATCTATTGCTGGACACACACTCACTCACAACAGAGAGCACACATACACACTCTATATGGGGCAATTTGGAGAAATCATTGGCGTCCATGTTTTTGGACTGTGGGAGGAAAACAGAACTGGAGGAAACACACGTGGATATGGGGAGAACAATATCCACCCCATTATCTTCGAACCGGGAATCCCTAGTGCGGAGAGGCAAACATGCCAACCACTAAACCACCGTGCCACCCTTATGGAGAAATATAGAGCATTCACTCATTCATTCATTCATTCATTTATCCTATATTAGGGTCGGGGGGGAGGTGGGTTCCCCATGCCCATCCAGGGGAGAACGTTTCAGGCGCTGGGCAGATACAGCCAGGACAGGACGCCGATCTATCGCTGGACACACACTCACTCACACAGACACGCACACATACACACTCTATATGGGGCAATTTGGAGAAGTCAATTGTCTTGATCCATGTTTTTGGACTGTGTGGACATGGGGAGAACATGGAAACTCCACCTAGATGGGGATTCGAACCGGGAATCCCTAGTGCTGAGAGGTGAACGTGCCAACCACTAAACCACCGGGCAATATGGAGCATTCAATTTACCTTGAACTCATGTTTTTGTCTTATTATAAGGCCGTTATAAGCAGTTTGATATCGCACACACCTCAAAACACCTTTAATCCGAGGTCCAAACTGTAACACAAAGACAACATGGCAGACTTAAAGACATCTTGAAAAGAGTGTGTAAGGTTTCATCATCATCGCAGCATCACAGCGGTCTGACGGACTGTCCGCCATGTCCTTTATTCATTCATTCATTCATTCATTATCTTCTGCTTTATCCTATATTAGGGTCGCGGGGGGGGGGGTTCCCCATGCCCATCCAGGGGAGAACGTTTCAGGCACTGGGCAGATACACCCAGGACAGGACGCCAATCTATCTCTGGGCACACACTCACTCACACAGACACACTCTATATGGGGCAATTTGGAGAATTCAATTGACTTGATCCATGTTTTTGGACTGTGAGAGGAAACCGGAGAACCCGGAGGAAACCCATGCGGACACGAGGAGAACATGAAAAATCCACCCAGATTGAGATTCCAACCTGGAATCCCTAGAGCTGAGAGGAGAACGTGCCAACCACTAAGCCACCGTGCCGCCCTTATGGGGCATGTTTTTGTCTTATTAAGAGCATGTGGCCATTATAAACAGTGTGGTATCACACACACCTCAAAACACCTTTAATCCGAGGTCCAAGCGGTAACACAAAGACAACATGGCAGACTTAAAGACATCTTGAGAAGAGCGTGTACGGTTTCATCATCATCGCAGCATTACAGCGGTCCGACCGTCTGCCATGTCCTTTATTCATTCATTCATTCATTCATTATCTTCCGCTTTATCTTCTATTAGGGTCGGTGGGAAGGGGTTCCCCATGCCCATCCAGGGAGAACGTTTCAGGCGCTGGGCAGATACACCCCGGACAGGACGCCAATCCATCGCTGGGCGTCCTTTATTTATTTTTTTAACAATTCCTCAGCCGAGCCGAGCTTATCAAACCCCACTCCAGTCGGCCGAGCAATAAAACGTAACTCGCAGCAGTTATTACTTGATTGCATAATGTGTGAATATCACAGTCCAGCCAGATGATTTAAGTGCAGGGAGATGGGTGGCAGGTTCTACCTGGTTAATAGAATATCCCCTGTGGCAGCTGGATTTCCATAAAAGACTGGCGAGCAGCAGCGATGCCCATCGGCCAGCGATCGCTAAAAAGAGGGCGATGGGCCGCGTCGCTCCATCATTTCCTCCCACACCTCCCTCTCCTCGCGTCCCTCTCCTCGCTGGCTTTTCCTGCAGCTCTGGCCGTTGACCCCTGGCCCGGCGTTGGGCTGTTGTCTTTGAAACCGTAGCCACTTTGCTCGTCCACGTTTCTCATTAGTTCTTTTGAACACCGACGAACATATGGCAGGTTGTCTTTAAGAGATTGCCTCGCCTGACCTCTCCCTCGCATGCTAATTAGACCCAAGAGCAGCGCTGAGCCCTGGTGGCGTTCAGTTCTGAGAAACGGAGGCGAAAAGAGACCTTATCAGTGGGGCCGGTGTGGGCTTTCAAAAATTAACATTTTGTCATGTGCTTTTAATAATCGCTAACCTTAACAATCACACACACACTTACTACCACACACACACACACACATGCTACCCCCTCCAATCTAACCTCAGCACTGTTCTCTTTTACGACCCATCTATACTTTTTACAGCGAACGAAGACGCCCGAAATGACTCCGACCCCTGGACGACAGCGGCGGGCGACCCGAAGCAAAGCGGGATGGCCGGGTCTGGGGTGGAAGATGAGTTCGAATTAAGTATGCCATTTCTGCTCGTCGCCTCAGTTTGCCCACGCGGGGGAAAGTGGGATCATTCTGCACCGGGATGGTATATGTAAATACTTTTTAACGATGGCGCCGACGATATGGGCTGATGCTACAGCCATCATCACTGAAGGTCACCCATCAGTGGTTCATTTCAATTCCAGTTCTGTACTTTAACATTTCTAAATGACAGCACGGAGGCCTCTCAGTGTAGCGATAGCTATCCCCCATTTGCCCATTAAACGCAAGCGCTCCTGGGATCAAGGTAATATGCATGTTATAATGAAATGTGCCTATTAACGCCAAAGTCATTCCGACCGAATCTTTTCCTGACACTACACCTCTGTAATATCCTTGAATCCCACCAAACAGAATCATATTTCTTTGGTGGGAATGGTGTAATGTGAAATTTTGCATATATTTCCTCGCCTTACAGCGTGACCTACATGTGTGTTATTATTAGCTTTGAGGTATAATGAATGAATGTAAATGAAGGTCAGGAATTAGTGTCAGTTTTTGTCACAATCTCGGCAATTTTCAATTCGAACTTTGGGACTCTGACTCTGACACTGATGCAGCGTGAATGGGTTCTTCATTTATTCTTTCACTTCTGGATGAAACCCGAGAATTCTTTGTTTGCGTTGCAGAATTCATGCGCCACGATGAGAGAGGCCTCTACGAGAAGATCTCCGAAATGTTGGTGGAGGACGATACCGTGATAGATTTACCAGGTAAAACTGCAGACATTTTACGACTAATCCTGCTAAATTCTAACCGCAGGTCTCTAGATTTATACATTTAATCCCAGAAACTCTATAATTTTCAACTTTCAGCGCATGGGGATCAAAACAAAAATCCTAAAAAGCAGCCTCTGTAACACTTTCCATGAATCTGGTATCCATAATGCCTAATAAAGCTTCATAAAGTATTTTTAACACTTTAAATCTCTGTTAATATACACAGTTGCTCATTTATACACTGCGAATGTGCTATAAGGCTTTATAACACAAAGCGACATACAGTATAGTAGCTTATAAAATGTGTATCATAAAGCTTTATAATGTTTCAAAAGGACTTTACATATGCTCATAACTGCTAAACCTTATAAACGTTCATAGCAGGCATTAGGTAAAGTGGTTTCCCTCTATAAAGGAGACTGCATCAGTATATAATGACTTATAAAACATTATAAATTCTCTTTATAGAGGTAAACCACGTTACCTAATGCCTACTATGAAAGCTTATAAGGTTTCATTTGCAGTTATGAGCAATTATGAAGTCATTTCAAAATGAGTCTTTTATTTAACACACACACTATAAAGCTTTATGACACTATAAGCTGCTATATGTCGCTTTGTGTTATAAAGCTTTATAATGTTTGTGATAAATAAAAGACTCCTTTCAAAATGACTTTATAATTGCTCATAACTGCTAATGAAACGTTATAAGCGTGGTATTGGGTAATGTGGTTTACCTCTATAAAGGAGGCAGCATCAGTATATAATGACTTATAAAACATTATAAATCCTCTTTACGGACTTTAAATGAAACAAAATGATCTTGTATTAACTAATAAATTAATTAGGAATCCAACATTTATAATATCATGCATTGTCATTTGTGTTTTAAAGCATTATTTCCTATTTCCGAACCCTTTGTGTGTGATTCCGAACAGCTTATAATGCGTTATAAATACCAGATTCACAGAAAGTGTTTCCACTTAAGTGATTTTTGATACATTTTTCAAAATGTATAATTTTTTCTACCAGCTCAACTGTTTATTTGTAAAAATAAAGCCTCGCAGTCCTGCGATCTGCCCTGTGAAACATCGAGGGTGTTTCCCTCATGCCCAATAAGCAGTGGGATAGGCTCCAGCACTCATGAGCCTAATTAGGACAAGCTGTTTAGAAAACGAATTAATGAGCTTCGCAGTTGTTGTTCCCTTGACCTCTTCGTAATATCACGAGCGGCAACAAACGCGCTCCTCTGAGAGGCAACGTTCTGCGCTCCATCCTCCTGAACTCTAAAGTCCAGTGTAACGCCGTTCGGTTTGGGTTTTTTTCGTCGGTTATATTAGCGTTGAGGAAACAGAAGCAAGCCGTCGACACTACAGTGGGAGGCAGGAGCAAGACAACACAGCGAGGAGATTTTCTCAAACCTCTTATTGTTGCAGCTAGGACTCGGTGACTGACGGGCTTATTGGATGTTTGGAAGCTGAGAGCGGAAATGGGTAATAGACTTCCTCCTCCCCCTCCTCCCCCTGCTGTAGTGAAAGAGTGTTAATCCCGGTATCCTCTTTACTTGGGCCTCATTGTGGGATTTCATGAACATTCTGAGACAATAGCCGAGCGACTAATCTCACTGCTCCAGTGAAAATCTCAAACAATTGTTAGCTGGGTAACACTGCACGCACAAATTCTGACAGGCCTAAACCCGTTGTCGATCCTTCTAAGGAATTACAGACGAGCACCACCTTGTCACGAAATGCGTGAATAATTTTCCACCGCAACACACGCGGAACACCTTGCACTGGGTTTGGAGGGAAGGTCCGCCACCTGTTTCGCTGCTCGCAGAACTCACATGGAGCAAAAGCGAAACCCGCTCTACGTTCCTTAATTCTGCAGAATTTAATATCCATCAGATTCTCAAATCAAATCAGGTTTATTAGTCGCATGCGTAGTTATACACGGTACAGCCAGCAGGGAAATTCTTTTCTCCACAAAGTAAAAAATTTGGAATTACAGTAAGAAAAAAAAAATTGATTTACAATATAGTTATTGAACAGGATCTGTAAAATAGAATACAATAAAATATGTATTTACAATGTGCAATTAAATAAAAAAAAAAAAAGATAAACGGTACAAATATGGCACTGTAACAGATATAAACTAAAAATTTTCATGATTAAAGTGAGTGTGAATAGGACTGTTGTCACAAAAGGGTGCCCAGGCCCTTCATTCACACCAAATGCACTAAAGTCATTATATACTGATGCAGTCTCCTTTATAAAGGTAAACCACTTTACCTAATGCCTGCTATGAACGCTTAGAAGGTTTCATTAGCAGTTATGAGCATATATAAAGTCCTTTTGAAAGGAGTCTTTCATTTAACCCAAACATTATAAAGCTTTATGACACTACTACTATAAGCTACTGTACTGTATCTCGCTTTGTGTTATAAAGCTTTATAATGTTTGTGTTAAATAAAGGACTTCTTCAATTTTTTTTTATTAAAACAAGAGAAACTGTATAAATATGGCACTGTAACGGATATAAACAAAAAAAATTCTTATTAGTTACAATTAAAGTGAGTGTGAATCTGACTTTTGTCACAAAAGGGCCCTTCATACACACCAGCTGCACTAAACTCATTATATACTGATGCAGTCTCCTTTATAGAGGTAAACCACTTTACCTAATGTCTGCTATGAAAGCTTATAATATTTCATTAGCAGTTATGAGCATTTATAAAGTCATTATGAAAGAAAGAGGTAAAACCACTTTACCTAATGTCTGCTATGAAAGCTTATAATATTTCATTATCAGTTATGAGCATTTATAAAGTCATTATAAAGTCACATTATAAGGTTTTTATAACACAAAGCGACATACTGTATAGTAGCTTATAGTGTCATAAAGCTTTATAATGTTTGGGTTAAAGAAAAGACTCCTTTTGAAATGACTTTACATATGCTCATAACTGCTAATGAAACCTTATAAGCTTTCATAGCAGGCATTAGGTAAAGTGTATAGCATCTCTATAAAGGAGACTGCATCTGTATATAATGACTTATAAAACATTATAAATTCTCTTTATAGAGGTAAACCTACCTAATGCCTACTATGAAAGCTTATAAGGCTTCATGAGCAGTTATGAGCATTTATAAAGTCATTTCGAAAGGAGTCTTTCATTTAACACAAACATTATAAAGCTACTATATGTTGCTTTGTGTTATAAAGCTTTATAATGTTTGTGTTAAATAAAAGGATCTTTTAAATTTTTTTTAATTAAAAAAGAGAAACAGTACAAATATGGCACTGTAACGGATATAAAAAAAAAAAAATCTTATTATTTATGATTAAAGTGAGTGTGAATCGGACTATTGTCACAAAAGGGTGCCCGGGCCCTTCATACACACCAGCTGCACTTAACTCATTATATACTGATGCAGTCTCCTTTATAGAGGTAAACCACTTTACCTAATGCCTGCTATGAAAGCTTATAATGTTTCATTAGCAGTTATGAGCATTTATAAAGTCATTTTGAAAGAAACACAAACATTATAAGGTTTTTATAACACAAAGCGACATATAGTAGCTTATAGTGTCATAAAGCTTTATAATGTTTGGGTTAAAGAAAAGACTCCCTTTGAAATGACTTTACAAATGCTCATACAGTAACTGCTAATGAAACCTTATAAGCTTTCATAGCAGGCATTAGGTAAAGTGTATAGCATCTCTATAAAGGAGACTGCATCTGTATATAATGACTTATAAAACATTATAAATTCTTTTTATAGAGGTAAACCTACCTAATGCCTACTATGAAAGCTTATAAGGCTTCATGAGTAGTTATGAGCATTTATAAAGTCATTTTGAAAGGAGTCTTTCATTTAAAACAAACATTATAAAGCTACTATATGTCGCTTTGTGTTATAAAGCTTTATAATGTTTGTGTTAAATAAAAGACTCCTTTCAAAATGACTTTATAATTGCTCATAACTGCTAATGAAACCTTATAAGCTTTCATAGCAGGCATTAGGTAAAGTGGTTTACCTCTATAAAGGAAGCTTTATGACACTATAAGCTACTATACTGTATGTCACTTTGTGTTATAAAGCTTTATAATGTTTGTGTTAAATAAAAGGCTCCTTTTATTTTTTTTAAATTAAAAAAAGAGAAACAGTACAAATATGGCACTGTAACGGATATAAACTAAAAATGTCTTATAAATTATGATTAGTTATCATTAAAGTGAGTGTGAATCTGACTGTTGTCACAAAAGGGTGCCCGGGCCCTTCATACACACCAGATGCACTAAACTCCATGCAGGATTCCAGAACATTACAGAGTACCACACACTCATTTACACCGAGGGGGGAAATTAGTGTTGCGAGTTCTGGGAGGTAAAACTTCCCCCAGGACCTGAAGCGCCAAGGAACAAAGGCATTACCCTGCAGCTAAGAGCCCATTTTACTAGCTGGCCCCAAGAACTGCATTTAGGCTCTGAAACTGTAATTATGGGACTGGCTGGCTTTGTCTTGATCTTTTAACGTCAGTTCTTTTCTCGTTTTTTTCGCAGCCGCTGTTGAAAAAAGGACACCGGCTGGACTCCCGATGTCCCCGCTGTCAGAATGGAGACGATGCCTGAGAGAGAAGTTAGAGGAGAGGCGGGTGGAGGAGATTCCTCACTATGCTGAACAGCTGGAGGAGCGAGTGCAGGAGGAGATGATCCCAGTGAGCGGGGCAGCAGAGGGGCAGGTTCGAATTCCATTCAGTTGAAGGTCATTCATGTTAAAGGTTTGTGATTTTAAGGCCTGAATAAGGGCCATACGGGAGGGGGGTGCTTAATATCGATATCTAGAGGGTCTCCATGCACATCTAGTGGAGAATGGGAAGGCGCTGGGCAGATACACCAAAAATAGGGCGCCAATCCATCACTGGGCACACACTCACTCACACACACACTATAAAGTAGCAATTTAGATAGGGGCAATTAACTGCATTCAACTTCCATCCAGTATCTTCCGCTTTATCCTCTATTAGGGTCACAGGGGGGTTCCCCATTCCCCGTTTCGGGCGCTGGGGAGAACGTTTCGGGCGCTGGACAGATACACCCAGGACAGGATTCCAATCTATCACTGGATACACACTCACTCACACACATACACACTCTATATGGGGCAATTTGGAGAACTCAAATGACTTGATCCATGTTTTTGGACTGTGGGAAGAAACCGTAGAACCAGGAGGAAACCCACGCGGACACAGGGAGAACATGGAAACTCCACCCAGATGGAGATTAGAACCAGGAATCCGTAGCGCTGAGAGGAGAACATGCTTTAAACTTTACTTTAAAAAAAAAAAAAAAAAAACTTTAAACATAAAAAAACTTTATTATCTCATTATTTTCCCTTTAATGGTGAGGGGGGAGGAGGAGGCTCCATATCCATTCAGGGGAGAACGTTTTGGGCGCAGGGCAGATACAGGGCGCCAATCTATCGCTGGGCACACACTATGTGACTCAAACATCCATCCATTCATTATCTTCTGCCTAATCCTCCATTAGGGTTGCGGGGGGGGGGGGGGGTTGTACACCCAGGACAGGACGCCAATCTATCACTGCACACACACTCACTCACACAGACACACTCTATATGGGGCAATTTGGAGAACTCAATTTACCCTGATCCATTGTTTTGGACTGTGGGAAGAAGCCGGAGAACCCGGAGGAAACCCACGCAGACACAGGGAGAACATGGAAACTCCACCCAGATGGGATTTAAACCAGAAAACTCTAGTGCTGAGAGGAGAACATGCCACAGGCAATTCACCTTGAACCCATGTGGGAAGAACCTGGAGGAAACCCACATCAAAAAAAAAAAAAAAAAACACAGGGAGAACATGGAATCGCTACCCAGGGATTCGAACCTGGATCCCTAGTGCTGAGAGGCAGACTTGCTAACCACCCCCCCCCACCCGTCAACAACCTCAAAGGTATAATTTTGCTTCGCAGGACAAATCCACGGCTGCAAAGAAGAAAGCAGCCATGATGTCCATGTTACAGCTGAAGGTACCGACTCGGTTATTTAATGTAGAAACTAAAAAAAAGTTTTTGAAATTGTGTTAATACTGTGTATGATCACGTCGTGACCAGGAGTCGCGTTCCATCAGAGACACGGGGCAGGAGAACGTCCTACTGGATCGACTGTTCGCGGCGTTCCAGCGGTACGTCTCTCCGTCTCTTCGCAGGTTTTCATCTGGTGTGATGTGAAATCATCATTAATCCATGTTCTGAGCGGAATTTACATTTTGTTGACAGTTTTCGTGGGGATATGTAATATACTCGATAATACACTTCACAATGCATTGTCTCCGCATGGTGCATTGTGGGTAGGTCGCCCGAGGGTGCAGAGAAATTCAGTGTATGCAAAAAGTGCATAAATTTGGTTCCATGCACATCACTCGTTCTCTTTTTCTTTATCTTGCTCATAAACACACCCCCTGTGGGCCGAGTGTGTTAAAAGATTTTTTTTAAGAACTGCTCGACCCCGGTTACTCCACACACACACACACACACACACACACACACACACACACACACACACACACACACACAAATGAAGCGTAAATCATACACTTTAAAGAAAGTGTAATTGAAAGTCTGAGAGGAAGAGTACAAATATAAAATCGATTTCTTAATTTTTGGAGCGTTTGATATTTATGTTATGGACATTGTTCAGTGATGCTGCTGGGCAGATACACCCAGAACAGGGTGTCAATCTATCGCTGGGCACACACTCACTCACACAGACACACTCTATATGGGGCAATTTGGAGAATTCAATTGACCTTGATCCATGTTTTTGGATTGTGGGTGGAAACCGGAGAACCCGGAGGAAACCCACGCGGACACAGAGTGAACATGGAAACTTCACCCAGATTCGGATTCATCCATCCATTATCTTCCGCTTTATCCTCTATTAGGTTTGCGGGGGGGTTCCCCATGCCCATCCAGGGGAGAACGTTTGGGGTGCTGGGTAGATAGACCCAGAACAGGGTGTCAATCCATCGCTGGGCACACACTCACTCACACAGACACACTCTATATGGGGCAATTTGGAGAATTCAATTGACCTTGATCCATGTTTTTGGACTGTGGGAGGAAACCGGAGAACCCGGAGGAAACCCACGCAGACACGGGGAGAACATGGGAACTCCACCCAGATTGGGATTGGAACCGGGAATCCCGTGCGCTGAGAGGAGAACATGCTAAACCACTAAGCCGCCTGTGACCATGTTCTATAAAACGTTAAACTATTGGCAAAATTCTTCCACACACTGTGAAGCAGCCAGAGTTGGTGAGGTCACAGTGCATTATGGGATATGGTACACCAAGCTGAGCAATTCGTTTTCATAAGAGGCCACATGAGAATCCACAACTTTATCGCTCTCTCTTACTTTCTTTACATATATATATATATAGCACCAATAGTTTGGACACACCCACCTTTTGCTCCATTATCCATTTCCTCCACCGACCCATATAGATGGACTTAGTAGTTCTACAATTCCACACTGTAGTCCATCTGTGTTCTTTGTTGTTGTTAGTCCCCTGTTGGTTCCCTGTTCTCCACAGGGTCCTAAAATATGTGCTCCTAATTGCCCCTATCTAAATTGCCCTTATATAGTGTGTGTACCATAACGATGGACTTTGTAGTTCTACAATTCCAGACTGTAGTCCATCTGTGTTCTTTGTTGTTGTTAGTCCCCTGTTGGTTCTCTGTTCTCTCTTGGTCAGGAGCATCACAGAACAGGTATCATTTGGGTGGTGGATTGTTTATTGTCAGTTCTGCAGTGACACTGATGTGGTGGTGGGGGGGGGGGGGGGGTTAGTGCATCATTTAAACACCTCAGTGACACTGCTGGGATACAAATAATGCACCCCCCACATAACCCCTGCTCTGTGGTGGTACTATTGGGGTCCTGAGAACATGGACAATAAGTGGAGCCAAAGGGGGGCATGTCCAAACTTTTGCATGATTATATATATATATATATATATATATATATATATATATATTATATATATATATATATATATATATATATATATATATATATATACATACATACATACATACATATATAACCATATGATTTAAATTGGAGTAAAATGGTACCAAAATTTTTGGAAGAATATACTTTACTGCCCACAACTTTTACTCCGTGCAGTATATTTTATTTTAGAGAGACAGACACATGCTTGGATGTTTTAAAGGAATTAAGCGGTTGGCTGGGGAGATAGAACAAAGGAAGTTTTTTATTGCTTTGGCCCCAATAAGACAGCGAGAGCAGAGAAAGTAAAGCGAGTGTAAGACTCCGAACGGTTATTAGATTACATTTAGGGCAATACAAAGGTGACCACTATCATGATTACTACTGTGTTCTTATGTCTACTGTGTTATACTGTGTAATTGTGTGTGTGTGTGTGTGTGTGTGTGTGTGTGTATGTGTGTGTGTGTGTGTGTGTTGTGTGTGTAGAGCAGAGGTCCAATTGCTGAACTCACTACGTCAGCATCGAGCTGAAGTCATCAGCCATTATGGAGAAATCACTGAAGTCACAGAACAAATGGATTTTGAATCCAACCTTCCCTGGGAGGTAAAGACATAAACATAAACACACCATGTGTATCTGTGTAACAAACCCAGGTTCTACCACCCAAGTTACACCTGCTTTGTGTTGCTCCAGATCAGTTGTGAACTAGATGGACTATAGTATGGCATAGAAAATACTATATACTCTAGAATGTTGTAAATAGGGCGCACGGTGGCTTAGTGGTCAGCACGTTCGGCTCTCAGCACTAGGGATTCCTGGTTCGAATCCCAATCTGGGTGGAGTTTCCATGTTCTCCCCGTGTCTGTATGGGTTTCCTCCGGGTTCTCCGGTTTCCTCCCACAGTCCAAAAACATGGATGGATGGAACATCTGCCCAGCGCCCGAGACGTTCTCCCCTGGATGGGCATGGGGAACCCAACCGCGATCCATGTTTTTGGACTGTGGGAGGAAACCGGAGAACCCGGAGGAAACCCACGCAGACACGGGGAGAACATGGAAACTCCACCCAGATGGGGATTCGAACCGGGAATCCCTAGCGCTGAGAGGCCAACGTGCTAACCACTAAACCACGTGCCGCCTATATAAAAAAATCTTAAATTTATTTATTTTATTTATTTTTATTATTATTATTTTTTTATTATAATGGTTCTCCATCCAGGGAAAACAATTCATGTACTGGACAGATACACCCAGGACAGGGTGCCAATACATCACTTGGTACACAATATGCGACTCACACAGACACACACGTTATATAGGGGCAAATTAAGAGCTAGCAATTCACCTTGAACCCATGTTTTTGGACTGTGGAACAAAACCAGAGAACCCGGAGAGAAAACCACGCAAACACGGGGAGAACATGGAAACTCCACCCGGATAGGGATTCGAACCTGGATCCCCAGCGCTGAGAGTTGAACGTGTTAACCACTACTCACTGTGTCACCCAGAATTAAAAAATAATTTAAAAAAAATATTAAAACCTTTTAATAGTAATGTAAACGTTTACACATACCGCCCGCACATTTATAAATGACATAACATACAGATATTAAGAATTTTTGGATTGGAGTTCGGTTCCACGGTTTCACTTTAAGCCTATGACATCTCAGGCCTTGTGAATCTCGAACATGCCTTTTTCTAGAAGCTTAGAAGTTATATAGGGGCAAATTAAGAGCTAGCAATTCACCTTGAACCCATGTTTTGGGACTGTGGTACAAAACCAGAGAACCCAGAGAAAAAAAAAACGCACAAACACAGGGAGAACATGGAAACTCCACCCAGATTGGAATTCAAAGCTGAGAGTCGAACGTGTTAACCACTACACACTGTGTCGCCCTAAAAAAAAATTTAAATCATAAAATTTCTTAATAGTAATGTTAATATACTTTTGCCTTTTTCTTATTAATAACACACTATCACACATTATGCAGGGGCAATTTAAATAGGGACTATTTAACGGCCATTTCACCTTGAATCTTTGTTTTTTCCATGACTGTGGGAGAAAACCCACACCGACATGGGGAGAACATGTGGGGAACACTCAGATCCCCAGCGCTGAGTGGAGAACGTGCTAATCACTACACCGTCGTGCCGCCCGCACATTTATAAATGACATCATAACATACAGATATTAAGAATTTTTGGATTGGAGTTCGGTTCCACGGTTTCACTTTAAGTCTATGACATCTCAGGCCTCGTGGATCTCGAACATGCCTTTTTCTAGAAGCTTAGAAGTTATATAGGGGCAAATTAAGAGCTAACAATTCACCTTGAACCCATGTTTTGGGACTGTGGTACAAAACCAGAGAACCCAGAGAAAAAACGTGCAAACACAGGGAAAACATGGAAACTCCACCCAGATTGGGATTCGAACCTGGATCCCCAGCACTGAGAGTCGAACGTGTTAACCACTACACACTGTGTCGCCCT
This sequence comes from Corydoras sp. C115, assembly GCA_019802505.1. Taxonomy (NCBI): domain Eukaryota; kingdom Metazoa; phylum Chordata; class Actinopteri; order Siluriformes; family Callichthyidae; genus Corydoras; species Corydoras sp. C115. The sequence continues at coordinate 762,972 of JAFMOC010000130.1, forward strand.
AAAAAAATTTTTTAAATCAATAAATTTGTTAATAGTAATGTTAATATACTTTCACCTTTTTCTTATTAATAACACACTATCACACATTATGCAGGGGCAATTTAGATAGGGACTATTTAACGGCCATTTCACCTTGAATCTTTGTTTTTTCCATGACTGTGGGAGAAAACCCACACCGACATGGGGAGAACATGTGGGGAACACTCAGATCCCCAGCACTGAGTGGAGAACGTGCTAATCACTACACCGTCGTGCCGCCCGCACATTTATAAATGACATCATAACATACAGATATTAAGAATTTTTGGATTGGAGTTCGGTTCCACGGTTTCACTTTAAGCCTATGACATCTCAGGCCTCGTGGATCTCGAACATGCCTTTTTCTAGAAGCTTCATCAATTCTCCTGATGGAAAAAACGTGATGGACACGTACATGAGATGCGAACCTGAAACGAAGGCAGATAAAAAAGTCAAATGTGGAATTTTCTGGTGAGAAAAAAAAAAAAAAAAAAAAAACACACTTAGATGAGATCAAAGCCTCGGAATCCGTCATATCCTGCTCCCTGCACCCCGTCTCACGCACGCTGTCTCTTCTGGCACATGGTCCAACCTTCACGGCTCACGTTTACAGACATCGGGACGTTCTTGACTCGCGTTAAAAGAACTTATTTACCTTTGCGAACCTTTAAATATTCGGAGAACTGCCTTTCACATTCATTATTTGAATTTTAATTACTAAACCTTAACAATGAACGGTGACTTTTTTTTTTTTTTTCCTTGGCGTCTATCTTTCGGGGGGGTGGGGGATGGGAATGAATAAATATGACAATCTTTTTGAGACCTGAAGGCAGGATTACTGATGCAGACAGAGCTTAGTTATTAAACACATTCTAAATTAAATGCCTCCATGAATTTTGCACAGAAATATATTTTCATAGTTTTGCATGCTCAACGTGACATTTTAAATTTGAGATTCATCCGCTGCAGTAATTTTGGAAAATGTCATATAAACAAAGATTTTGTCGGTTACCAATGAAATTATTATGCATGGCAGGTTAGCCATTGCTTTTCTGCCGGTGCTGGTTGTTTCAAGTCAGCAAGCCATAAAAAATCTTTATCTCTCTGAAACACAGCAATTTGGAAGATAATGGAATGGTGACTTGGGGGCAGAGATGCCAGTGTGAGGAATTATACCACAATCTAGCTGCATTTACAGCCTTCCTCAAATCCGGATCTCTCTCTCTCTCTCGCCGTCTTTCTCATTCTATCTCTCTCGCTCTTTCTCTCTGAGACGGTAATCATTACAACTCTAAGCCACGACACCCCAACAGAGCAGCAAGCGTCTATAAATTGCAAACGCACTCATATAAATGCAGCTGTGATTGCTGGCATTACAGCTGCACAACATACTGTTTGTTAATCACAGCGCTGCCCATTAAAATCCTAACACACATGAACAAGCAGTTTTGAATTCTGCTTTCATTACTGTGACCAAAATAATAAAAATAAAATAAAAAATCATGAAATTCATACCACTTATGATTACACCGAGCCAATTACAGACCTACCAGCTACCAAATCCTGTAATTTTAATCTGGCTTATTACATCTTTAGGAAAGAGTGAGTGTAAATAAGCAGGAATCTCTCTTATGATGTTCGGCACGCTGGTGGAGACATGTGGACACGCCAGACCCGTCTACCATGAGACAGAACCACAAGAGACAAATGACATTACATTAATATAATAGTAATAATTAATAAGAACCAGGGTTTGTCCCTGTTCAAAAACATGGATTTAAGGTGAATTGGATAAGCTACATTGCCCCTATACAGTATGTGTGTCTGTAAGTGTGTGGCCAGCGATGGATTGGCATGCTGTCCTGAAATGTTCTCCAAATGATAAAAACACCTAAAACACCTTTGGTTGACATCTGGCAAATGTTTGCCAGTGCTACCACTCAAAAGTTTGGCCACGCCCCCTTCGTACTCTATTATCTATTTCCTCCATTTACCATATAGATGGTCTTTGTAGTTCTACAATTCCAGACTGTAGTCCATCTGTGTTCTTTGGTGTTGTTAGTCCCCTGTTGGTTCTCTGTTCTCTGTTGGTCAGGAGCATCACAGAACAGGTATCATTTGGGTGGTGGATTGTTTATTGTCAGTTCTGCAGTGACACTGATGTGGTGGTGGGGGAGGGTTAGTGCATCATTTAAACACCTCAGTGACACTGCTGGGATAGGAATAATGCACCCCCCACATAACCCCTGCTCAGTGGTGGTACTATTGTGGTCCTGACCATTAGAACAGAGTACACAGTATGTACTGTAGAACACAAACAGATGGACTACAGTCTGGAATTGTAGAACTACAAAGTCCATCTTCACAGGAAGTGGAAGTGAGAGCATGGAGCAAAAAAAGGAGGTGTGTTCAAAATTTTTAGTGGTTTTTATATATATATATATATATATATATATATATATATATATATATATATATATATATATATATATATATATATATTGGTTGCAAGATGTGGGCCCTGTGTGCACTAGATTAGGCTAATGTACCAATATGCATGTATATATGTATATATATATGTGTGTGTATGTGTATATATATATATATATATGTATATATATATATATATATATATATATATATATATATATATATATATATATATATATATGTATATGTACACATACACACACACACACACACACACATACATACATACATATATACATATACACACACACACATACATATACCATATATATATATATATATATATATATATATATATATATATATATATATATATATATATATATATTATATATATATATATATATATAATTAGCTTTTGATTGGTACAATAGCCTAATCTAGTGCACACAGGGCCCACATCTTGCAACCAGAGGCATGCTGCCCAAACGCCGTCAATCCACGCGGCAAGTGGGCCGGATGAGAATGCGGGATGCGGTCTGATCCCAACCCCTTTCCAAATTAAGGGTAATACACAAAACCCTCAGATCTTTTTTCAGACTTCGTAAAATCCTGATGCACTTATTTTGGAACGAATGGCAGTGTTTTGCTAGATTTTGTGAATCTAGACCAGACGTGAACTCTGGGTCAGCACAGTCCTGTCTTTCAGAGCTCACTCGCCCACAAGTGTGTGAATTTGTGTTTTGCCTCCTACATCTATTCTACGGAGGCTTACACCTCTCCCACAAACACACTTATATTTAACTTCCGCCCACTTAAAGTAATCCCTCACTACCAGAGTGCTTGTTTTGACTCTTTGTACAATTCAAACAGCAGTTACTATATCATTCACTGTGTCCTTAAAATAGCAGCACAGTGTTTGTGGAAGTAAAGATATCAGTATGAAATGCTGTGTTTGCATAAATCCGTCACAGCGTTCTCTCATGTGAGATGTGTGTGGTGGGTTTTCACATCCTCCCGACTTTATTCTACTGCCTCCATCCTTTTGTGGTTTTTCTGCAGGTTAAGTGGCGACGAGCTCCACAGCCGATGGAGATACATGTATTATGTTTGCGGGCGGTGAGGGAGAAGCTGTGCAGCGGGATGTACAGAATCAGCATATCCTTGCACAGTAGGCTTGGCGGTCCGGCCCTGGCCTGGTCCCACTTGGGGCAGCGACACCGGGCAGAAGCCACTGAGCTGATAGAACATCAAGGTCGACACTGTGACATCGAGCTGAACATCAACCAGAGCGTCCACATGGTTAGTAATAGCACTAATAATGGTAACAAAATTCGATATTTATAATGCATTATTAACACATTTATAAAGCTTTATAAATTATCCATTATGCATTACAATACTTGTCTAAGCCTTTGTTAATGTATATAGATGTACATAACCACCCTAATTAAAAGTGTTATAAGAACATGCTGTAATATTTATCCATCCATCCATTATCTTCCGCTTTATCCTCTATTAGGGTCGCAGTGGGGGTGGGGGTGGGGTGGGGGTTCCCCATGCCCATCCAGGGGAGAACGTTTCGGGCACTGGGCAGATACACCAAGGACAGGGCGCCAATCTATCACTGGGAATACACTCACTCACACAGACACACTCTATATGGGGCAATTTGGAGAATTCAATTGACTTGATCCATGTTTTTGGACAGTGGGAGGAAACCGGAGAACCCGGAGGAAACCCATGCAGACACGGGGAGAACATGGAAACTCCACCCAGATTGGGATTCAAACCTGGAATGCCACTAAGCCACTGTGCCGCCTGCTGTAATATATACGTGTGTGTGTGTGTGTGTGTGTGTGTGTGTGTGTGTGTGTGTGTGTGTGTGTGTGTGTGTGTGTTATAAAGCATTATGAACACATTATAAATGCACTTATAATGCTTTATGAAGACATGATTCTTAAAAAGTTTTACTCATTTTAATTATTCTAATTTATATATATATATAATAATATATATAACCACCCTCCATTATATTTATATAATAAATATAATATACATATTAAATATAAAATAAATATAAATAATTATAATAAATAAATAAATAAAATTTAAGGCTTTTGCAAAGATTTTTCAAATATCTTCCCGATTGACATACAGTAATTCACTGCAGGTGTCACCCCTTCAGACCCCCCCCCCCTTTTTATTAATACCCCCGTGTCACTTCGAAATTATACCTCTATTTTCAATCAAACGTTTTTATTCCAATGATTTAACAGACAATTTAATTCAGGGGTTGAACGTCACAGTTTGCAGCATCTGCCACAATTTATTGCACCCAACAACTCCCCCAGTTTACATGACTCAAACAGGCATCTCATTCTTCCTTATTATATTGTTTCGTCTTCTTCTCTTTTCTTCTGCCTACCTCATCTTTGATATTTATAGCATCTGAAATATGTTTGTTTCTCAATATGCAAACCATGGGAGATGATTGAATAAATTCGGGGGCTCAGTCGAACAATCATCCTACTTTTCTCAGGTGCTCGGAAACGCAATGAAAGGCAAAGCAGATGATGGATGTGATAAAACAAGTCTCCTCCATTTCCTATTTCAAATAATAGCGGGATAAAATAATCCCTGGCATGATTGATCAAGTGCTTTGCTTCTCGCTGTCACTCCATTTTTAATGCCGTGATACAGGTCTGTCTCTGCCAGTAAATAGGAATCCATGTTTGTTAAGCACATGAAGCCCAGAATGGCTGTCAACCCCTGTGCATGTTCCACATGCTACAATAAATCACGGCTAAATCCTTCACAATGTTCCATTAAACATATATTTTTCTGGCATGCGCTTCAATATGCCTCCGAACATTATGATTATGTGGAATAAATTGTTGGGATTTTTACAACTTGGCTTCTTTCCTCCAGAACAAGAAGGAGGACAGAAAAAGAAAATCAGTCAACCTCATATAACAGTAAACATGTTTAGAATAGAAGAATATTTTTTAGGCTTCACTGTTTTTTGGGGGGGAAATCCACATTTATTTCTTTATTGATTTTAATAGATCTTTTTTTCTCCCTGCAATGTTTTCTGCTGATAGACAGCCATGTTTACATGCATTAACATTTGATGCTTGGGTTCCCTGGATCCAAAGCATCCCTGGAGCAATGAGGATGAAGGGTCTTGCTCAAGGACCCACATTGGTAACTTCAGTGGACCTGGGATTCGAACCCACAGCCTTCAGATTGATAGCCCAACACCTTAACCACTGAGCCACACCACCTAGGTTTAAATACCTCCCATTGTGGAGGTAGGGAGGTATAGGTGTGCTTGTGTATCTGCCCTGGTGACCTGTTTTTCTGCAGTTTGACCACTGGTTGCTGGGATAGGCTCCAACATCAGCTAAACAAAGGGGTTGAACCCATGGTTTAAATTGGTGCCAACTGGTTTACAATGAATTCAGAGTTCTCAAACACAAACACTTCCCAAAAGTATCTTATATTGCTGTTATTTATTTCTTGTGTTTTCTGTCTCGTGTGGTTGGGGCTGGTATTGCACGCATGTACCACAGCGTTTCAGAATGAGTCTGTTATTGTACAGTTCTGTTAAAGTGGAGAAGGTGTTGAGTTCCATTCTTTGCTTTGTTTTTAGGTCTTTCCAGCATCCTGCGTCCTCCTGCCCTCCACTGTGCTGGTGTTCAAACTACTGAGCATGACCAGCAAGAACAGTCCTGCGAGCGCCGTGGTGGCCTGGGGGGTGTTTCCTGTATGTGACTGCTCTCTCTCCCTCATCCAGGGTAGATTCCGCACCCCGATGCTGAGGGGCTGCCCTCAATCTTCTCTCGACCAATTTAGGAAAATAGAACATCTGATGTCTGCAGATTTAGACAACTGGCTCTGCAACTTGTATTTCCAGGTATGTGTTTATTTACCAGATTAATATATATACACACATATACATAAATACACACACACACACACACACACGCACATATATATATCCAACATCTTCTACTAGGGTCGGGGGGGGTGTTCCCCTGCCAATCTGGGGAGAACGTTTCGAGCGCTGGGCAGATACACCCAGGACAGGACGCCAATCTATCACTGAACACACCCTCACTCACACTCACACACTCTATATGGGGCAATTTGGAGAACTCGATTGACTTGATCCATGTTTTTGGACTGTGGGTGGAAACCGGAGAACCCAGAGGAAACCCACGCAGACACGGGTAGAACATGGAAACTCCACCCAGATGGGGATTCGAACCGGAAATCCCTAGTGCTGAGAGGAGAACATGCTAACTACTAAGCCACCATATACACACACACACACTTCCACTTTATCCTGTACTAGGGTGACAGGGGGGTTCCCCATGCCCCAGGGGAGAACGTTTCGGGTGCTGGGCAAATACACCCAGGACAGGACACCAATCTATCACTGGACACACACTCACTCACACAGAAACACTCTAAATGGGGCAATTTGGAGAATTCAATTCAATTCACCTTGAGCCATGTTTTTGGACTGTGGGAGGAAACTGGAGAACCCGGTGAGAGGTGTGCTGAGAGGCATTCTAACCACTATGCCACCGCGCTGTGTTGTGTGTAAAAATCCTAAAATATCAGCAGTTTAAAATCAAAATGACAAAATGATTTCGTGTTTAAAATTTTTTTTAAAAAGTAAAAATATCGTGAACCCCGCTGCAGCTCTAATGGCTCCATTAATACGATGGAGTCAGTGTAAACCTGATGGCATTCAGGTGGGCGCGTCGTCGCACAGGTTTGTAGAACTTCAGCTGAATATTTCGGAACGCTCCCTAAAGCACTTTTCTATATGTGTTTTTTTAAAGGAAGGAATTTACACATGTAGATAAATATTAAAGGAGCTTTGCAACAGCCATACTGTCATATTGTTTCAAATTAATCTCATAAATCAAAACCCTTCAATGTTCTGATGATATCCGGAGTTCCGATACATCCCCCGTCAAGGAATTCAGTTCCAAATGAAAAAAAAGTGAAAGTTTATCTTTGGAATAGACATGCAATCCCAGTTTCTGTTGCTGCGGGCAGCGTGTTTGGCTTATAAACATCTAGATTTCATCATCTTCTGCAAATACACTTGGTGTGTGTGTGTGTGTGTGTGCACCTCTGTGTGTGTGTGTGTGTGTGTGTGTGTGTGTGTCAACAGAGTCATGACAATCAAAGATTAGAATCTGTTAAATCTTTTGACTCATCACAATAACAAAGTTAAATCTTCAATCAGATCCCTCTCTTGTAATCTGACCCTCATCTCGGCTAAAGAAAAAAAAGAATTTGAGTGACGGAGGTGGCGGCCAAAAACAAATTCATTTGTGGGTTCCCAAAAGTGGGTGGAGACAATAATAATGCAGAATAAGGGTGGCATTTGGAAATCTATTTTATGTTTCTTTTACCTTCCTGTTTAAAATCAAAACACTGTGTCAACGATGTCCGCCTGATTTGGTTTTTGATTATCTTATATATTATGAATGCATTTATAAAGCTTTATAAACTATACATAATGCTCTGTAACAATAGTCATAAACCTCTGTTGATGTTCATAGCTATTCATCACACTCAAAGTGTTATAACATTATGCTTATGCTACATTATGCTTATAACAAATGGTGACAAGCGCTTTTAATGCACTATGAATACTGAACTCACAAAACATCCATCCATACATATATATATCCTGTACTCCTCTATATATATCCTCTATAGGGTCACGTGGAGGGGCTCAAAACGTTTACCCCTGTAACGTTTCAAGCGCTGGGCAGATACACCCAGGACAGGTCGCCAATCTATCACTGGGCACACACTTACTCGCATAGACACACACACAAACACACTAAACTGTACATGGGGCAATTTGGAGAATTCAATTAACCTTGATCCATGTTTTTTGGACTGTGGGAGAACCCGGAGGACACACACTGACACATTGAAAACATTGATACTCCACCCAAATTGGGATTCGAACCTGGAACAACATACACACACACACACACACATGTTCTGATTGTTGTACTGTTCTATATCCAGCAGCACTGCTGTGTCTGATCCATTCGTACCAGCAAAACACACACTCACACACACTGCAGTACACCACAGTACTGAGAATACCTACTCTGTGGGGGTTCTGATCATCGGAGAACATACTAATGCAGACTAACTAAGTATGTAGAGCAACAGACGGACTACAGAACGAAATTGTCGAACTGCAAAGTTCTGATCGATGTGATCAGAGGAAGTGCAAACACTCACAGTGGAGCTGAGGAGGTGTAACTAATAAAATGGCCGGTTGATTGTGCATTAAAGGAATAGGGAGTTTAGATTTGTGATCGTAAACTGCTGTTTTATTGGTCAACACATTTGTCTTCAGTGTGTTTGTTAGGTTTTTGTGGTGACACGCACTAATTTTTTAAAATATGGTGCACGAGCGTTTAACATTAAAGGATTCGAATAATAAATCCAGTTCTTTAAAAATGACTAGCGTTCCATTTTTAAGTGTGGACAATTTTCCTGGAGGGGAACGGCAGCGCCCGTGTTGGCTTGTTAACTGAGCGTAATGACCTTAACTACGTTACACTCCAAATACATCTGCACAGTAGCACCGCAGATTAGATATTACAAATTAACAGCGTACTATCTTAGCTATAAATAATGTTATAACGAGCGGAATTCAAAAGCAGCTTATGAAGATCCAACATGCCAAATTTCATTACTCTGCAAAGTGAATTAACGTCAAAGCAAAAGAAATAATCAGGTTTACTGGATTATTGCTAAATGCCCCAAAATCAAATCCACAGAACTAAATTGTGGCGTCTTAAAACACACATTTAATAGGCTTTACAAATCGGTAAAACACCACAAATATAGTACGGAGCCATTTAAAGCCACTTGGTATCGCTACAAACAGAAAGCATGAACTCACTGCCCACATGCTTAAAGGTTGGGGGGGGTAAGAGGGTCCTGGGGTTGTCCTGTAGGCCAGAGTCAGGGCTTTTAGTGAGCGTGGGCAGCTACAGGACGCCAAAGGAGAGATATGAGCAGTGAAGTAACAGGACTTTTGAGTTGGTTGAACACTCCACCTCTGCACTCTCTCCATTGGCTCCCTGTAGCTGCTGCATTCAGTACAAGTCACATGACTCTGATCTACAGGGCATCTCTGGATCTGGCCCCTCTTACCTTCACTCTATCTTTTCAAAATCCACTCCGGCTCGTTTACTATGTTCTAGTGATGAATGTCGTCTGGTGGTTCCACCTCGCCGAGGAGCTCATTCTCACTCCGTGGCGTTCACCACTAAAAAACGGTGGAACCATCTTCTCAACTCTGTCCGTAAGACAGAGTCACATGGCATTTTTAAGAAACTACCAAAGACGCATCTTTTTAACAAACACGTTATAGAAAAAAATAATAATAAAAAAAATTATAGTGGTTATAGTGGCTTAGTGGTTGGCATGTTCTCCTCTCAGCGCTAGGGATTCCCATTTCGAATCCCAATCTGGGTGGAGTTTCCATGTTCTCCCCGTGTCCGTGTCTTTAGCTATTTTTATTTTATAATACTACTGTATTGGGCGGCACGGTGGCTTAGTGGTTAGCATGTTCTCCTCTCAGCGCTAGGGATTCCCGGTTCGAAACCCAATCATGGAGTTTTCATGTTCTCCCCGTGTCCATATGGGTTTCCTCCGGGTTCTCCGGTTTCCTCCCACAGTCCAAAAACATGGATCAAGTCAATTGAGTTCTCCAAATTGCCCCATATAGAGTGTGTGTGTGTGTGTGAGTGAGTGTGTGTCCAGTGATAGATTGGCGTCCTGTCCTTGGTGTATCTGCCCAGCGCCCGAAACTTTCTCCCCTGGATGGGCATGGAGAACCCCACCGCGACCCTAATAGAGGATAAAGCGGAAGATAATGGATGGATGGATGTAAGCACAAAACGAGTTCTGAATCAGCTGTAGAAGTCTGCTCATGCAAACTGGCAAGCAATGCATTACAGTAAAAAAGCCGGGATAGGTCCAAAGCTTAGTTGACTGGCCTGTTCAGTCAAGAATTATTAAAGGATTTTCCTCAATTTGCAGGAAGTAATTATCTCAGGATAATATTTTAGTTTGGCTGTTGTTCAGAAAGAGAAGCAAGACACGTTATTAAATGTAGGGACGCCAACAATTTGTGACCATAGGAACAGTCGTCGTGGAAACCGAGGAGGTCGGGTTTAAACTTCTAAACATCTGTTTGAAGATGATTGATTTGGAATTGTATTATTATTTTTTTTAAGGTGAGGAAACTTCCTCAAAACGACCCGGTGGCTGCAGAGAGCAAATCCAATCAAATCTCAAATGAGGAGTCTCCACCTGAGATCACCACACCTGTCCACTCCTCCACATGTCCACGAGGTACAGCGCTTGGTCTGTGTGTGGGGTAGAACCATGACGTTTTATAACTAAAAAGTTGTAAAACTGTGTGCTTTATATATCATATAGACAGTGTGTGTGTGTGTGTGTGTGTGTGTGTGTGTAGAGGGATGTAAGTAGATGGTATGTAATTAGTTTGGATGGTATCTGCAAGGAGGGCGGCACGGTGGCTTAGTGGTTAGCATGTTCTCCTCTCAGCACTAGGGCTTCAGGTTCCAATCCCAATCTTGGTGGAGTTCCCATGTTCTCCCCATGTACGCGTGGGTTTCCTCTGGGTTCTCCGGTTTCCTCCCACAGTCCAAAAACATGGATCAAGTCAATTGAGTTCTCCAAATTGCCCCATATAGAGTGTGTATGTGTGAGTGAGTGTGTGCCCAGTGATAGATTGGCGTCCTGTCCTGGGTGTATCTGCCCAGCGCCTGAAACGTTCTCCACTGGATGGGCATGGGGAACCCCCCACCGCGACCCTAACAGAGGATAAAGCAGAAGATAATGAATGGATGGATGGATGGATATCTGTTATCCATATAAGGTTAGTTAGTAAGTAGATTGGTTGATAGGTGTAAATGTGATGGTAATTTGGTAGAAGTTCTATTATCATTCATTGTCTTCCACTTAATCCTATATTCACGGGGGGGGGGGGGGGGGGGAGACCCAACAGGGAACTAACAATACCAAAGAACACAGATGGACTACAGTCTGGAATTATAGAACTACAAACTCCATCTAGAAAGCAGGGGGTAACTTTTGACTTGTGCTGTAGATATCTAATAAATCTTATAAAAACATTGGACACAGATTTCCATCCATCCATTTTCTTCCGCTTTATCCTATATTAGGGTCGCGGGGGGGGGGGTGGTTCCCCATGCCCATCCAGGGGAGAACGTTTCGGGCGCTAGGCAGATGCACCCAGGACAGGACGCCAATCTATCACTGGGCACACACTCACTCACACACATACACTCTATATGGGGCAATTTGGAGAATTCAATTGACCTTGATCCCAAGCAATTCGGTCCGAACCTTGGTTTCACAATAGACTCCCACCTTAAACTCTCTGATCATGTGATCAAAACCGCCCGTTCCTGCAGGTTCCTTCTTTACAACATAAGGAACATCAGACCCTTTTTGACTAAACATGCTACCCAATTGCTTGTTCAAGCCCTAGTCCTATCCCGGCTTGATTATTGTAATGCGCTACTTGCCGGTATCCCAGCTTCCACAATCAGACCTCTTCAACTAATTCAAAACTCTGCAGCCCGACTCGTGTTTAACCCCCAAGAACTCATGTCCCTCCATTACTCACTTCCCTCCATTGGCTTCCTGTAGCTGCTGCATTCAGTACAAGTCACTGACTCTGGCATACAGAACCATCTCTGGATCTTCCCTCCGACCTTCACTCTATCTTTTCAAAATACACTCCGACTCGTTCACTTCGCTCCAGTGATGATTGCCGCCTGGCGATTCCACCTCACCGAGGAGCTCATTCTCACTCCGTGGCGTTCACCACTGCAACATGGTGGAACGATCTTCCCAACTCTGTCCGTAAGGCAGAATCACTAAACAGTTTTAAGAAACTACTGAAGACGCATCTCTTTAACAAATACCTGCTGTAGAAAAAAAAAAAAGGGGGGGGGGGCGCAGCATCGAATAACAATCAGGTTTGATGATTTTACAGTATAGTTGGTTTTCTCCATAACTTCTGACTTGTGGTGTTCTCATTTGTAAGTCGCTTTGGATAAAAGCGTCTGCTAAATGACTAAATGTAAATGTTGTTTTTGGACTGTGGGAGGAAACCGGAGAACCCGGAAGAAACCCACGCGGACACGGGGAAAACATGGAAACTCCACCCAGATGGGGATTCGAACCGGGAATCCCTAGCGCTGAGAGGCGAAAGTGCCAATCACTAAGCATAAAACTAAAAAGACACCAAGCAAATCTTTGGCCAACTCCGGAGATGTGAGTTCTCTCGTTTGCTAATTAATTTATTGAGGTTCTAATATTGTCATTATTATTTAGGATTTCTTTCGCAAGACGTAGTCCGCAAGACGTGATGCTTTATACTTATCGCAGCTACCACGGACTTTATTTCTATAATAATCCAGACGTCTTCTGCCAGATAGCTAGACTTTTACGAGGTGCTCAGACTCCACGTCTGCTTTCTGACGGCGGATTCTTTCCAAAAAACGACTGACTTTCGACTCTTTCTTCACAGCGGCTGCCGGTATAATATAATAGCACATTACAGTTTCACAACAGTCATAAGTGCAACCACCAAACAACCCTGCAACCCTCCCCAGATCCCCGAGGTGATGGCAGGTTATGAAACAGATCAAACCCGGACTTGTCTGGTATTGATCGAGCAGGATGCAGCTATTAATATAGCTTTTATCTTGGCACCAGTCATCTTTATTTAACATATAGTGGAATGAAAAAAAAAAAAAAAAAAAAAGAAAAAAAAAGTTTCTGGGGTGTTCGCTTTAAAAATCACACAGGCTTTTAATTACAAATGAGTTGTGACAGGTCTGCTGGGTAGCAACCTGTCCCATTTTAAACATGATGCCAACTGACAGCTCAGCGCTGATCTCCGCGCAGCAGAACATGTGGAAGAAATTGGTCTTTTACATTTCACAGCTTGTCACTTCCTCTCCGCTGCAAACTTTGACCTCCCACCTTGCTCCTAACACCCCCATGGTGGGAGGAAAGTGGACCCCTCCCACCGAGGCACCAAGGGAGATTTGGGTTCTGTGGTTTTGCCGGACGGACCACGAGAGGAGAAAAGAAAAGAGGGGAATGAAGCAGGAAAAAGAAAAAAAAAAGGAATTGAAAGGTGCAGGTGTTGCAGGAGGAGGGGAACTTGGCAGGTAAAGTGAACTTTGGGTGAAACTCGAAGACGGGATCAAAGGGGGCTCCTCGCGGGACATCAGTGTCGAGTGCGTAAATGAAGCTGACATTAGTGTTCAATTTGCATATGGCCTAGTTCGGCTTGAGTTGCTTTTGGAAGCGCTTACACAAGATGGAGAAATCCCATCAAACTGGGAGGGAACAGACCGCCTTCAACTACCCCGCCCCTCCCCCACCAGTCAAAATGCCATTCAACAAGGTGAGGTACACGAGGGTGGAGGTGGAGGATCTTGCTATCGAGGGCAAAGATGGCATAGATGTGTTTAACCAACAAAATGATATATATGATATATATATATATATATGGGCGGCACGGTGACTTAGTGGTTATCACGTTCTCCTCTCAGCACTAGGGATTCCCGGTTCGAATCCCCATCTGGGTGGAGTTTCCATGTTCTCCCCGTGTCTGCGTGGGTTTCCTCCGGGTTCTCCGGTTTCCTCCCACAGTCCAAAAACATGGATCAAGTCAATTGAATTCTCAAAATTGCCCCATATAGAATGTGTCTGTGTGAGTGAGTGTGTGTCCAGCGACGGATTGGCGCCCTGTCCTGGGTGTATCTGCTCAGCGCCCGAGACATTCTCTCCTGGATGGGCATGGGGAACCCCCCACCGCGACCCTAATAGAGGATTAAGCGGGAGATAATGAATGAATGAATGAATGAATAAAGAGCCGTTACACAATGAATATATAAAGCTTTATGAATGCACTTTAATAATAATAATGCATTATTAACACAGGATTCAAAAAAAGTATTACTGATTTCCATCCATCCATTATCTTACGCTTTATCCTCTACTAGAGTCATGGGGGTGGGGGTGGGGGGTTCCCCATGCCCATCCAGGGGAGAACGTCTCGGGCGCTGGGCAGATACACCCAGGACAGGGCGCCAATCTATCACTGGACACACACTCACTCACACAGACACACTCTATTTGGGGCAATTTGGAGAACTCAATTGACCTGATCCATGTTTTTGGACTGTGGGAGGAAACCGGAGAACCCGGAGGAAACCCACGCAGACACGGGGAGAACATGGAAACTCCACCCAGATGGGGATTCGAATGAGGAATCCCTAGTGCTGAGAGGAGAACATGCCAACCACTAAGCCACCATGCCCTCACACACACACACACACACACAAACACACTATATGGGGCAAATTGGAGAATTCAATTCACCTTGAGCCATGTTTTTGGACTGTGGGAGGAAACCGGAGAACCCCGAGGAAACCCACACAGGGAGAACATGGAAACTCCACCCAGATTGGGATTTGAACCGGGAATCCCTAGGGCTGAGAGGAGAACATGCCAACCACTAAGCCACCGTGCCCTCACAGAGACACACACACACACACACACACACACAAACTCACTCACACAGTCACACTCTATATGGGGCAATTTGGAGAATTCTATTGACCTTGATCTACATTTTTGGACTGTACGAGGAACCCGGAGGAAACCCACATGAACACGGGGAGAACATGGAAACTCCACCCAGATTGGGATTTGAACCAGGAATACCTAGTGCTGAGAGGAGAACATGCTAAACCACTAAGCCACCATGCCCTCACAGAGACACACACACAGATATACTCTATGTGGGGCAATTTGGAGAATTCAATCGAACTTGAAGCCATGTTTTTGGACTGTGGGAGGAAACCGGAGAACCCGGAGGAAACCCACGTGGACACGGGGAGAACATGGAAACTCCACCCAGATCGGGATTCGAACCGGGAATCTGTAACGCTGTAATATTACAGATTTTTAGTTAGTTAATTAGTTAAAAGTTAATGATGTCATTATAATATTTAAATGCAGGTTCACGTCATACAGCACATTTCCTGTCCTCGCACCCTGTTGCTGGAATTTCATATTTATTGATAATTCAATCATTTATTGTAATAATTTAGGGGTCTCGATGTCTCCTGGAGGTTCCACTAGGCACAAGGTGGAGGTGGTGATGGTTGAGGGGTGGGGGTGGGGGGGGTGAAATGTCCTTGACAGGTCTCTCCCAGGGCAGAAACAGACAAACACACGTTCACACCTTCGAGCAATTCAGTATCTCTAATTCACCCGACGTCCACGTCTTCGCCCTGCGGGTGGAACCGGAGCTCGGGGAGGACACGGGGAAAAACACGCAGGGAGGGGACTCCAGCCGTCCATCTGGGAATCGAACGCAAGCCGTACAACGTTCCGTTAATGAAGCGCTTTCCGTGTCCTCAAAGCAAATCTGTATTTATTTGTTGATTGGTTTCAACCTAGGGCGGCACGTGGCTTAGTGTTTAGCATGTTCTCCTCTCAGCACTAGGGATTCCCGGTTCGGATCCCCATCTGGGTGGAGTTTCCATGTTCTCCCCATGTCCGCGTGGGTTTCCTCCGTGTTCTCCGGTTTCCTCCCACAATCCAAAAACATGGATCAAGTCAATTGAGTTCTCCAAATTGCCCCATATAGAGTGTGTTTGTGTGTGTGAGTGTGTGCCCAGCGATAGATTGGCGCCCTGTCCTGGGTCTATCTGCCCAGCGCCTGAAACGTTCTCCCCTGGATGGGCATGGGGAACCCCACCTCGACCCTAATATAGCATAAAGCGGAAGATAATGAATGAATGAATGGTTTCAACCTAGGACGGCATGGTGGCTTAGTGGTTGGCATGTTCTCCTCTCAGTGCTACTGATTCCCAGTTCGAATCCCCATCTGGGTGGAGTTTCTATGTTCTCCCCGTGTCCGCATGGGTTTCCTCCGAGTTCTCCGGTTTACTCCCACAGTCCAAGAACATGGATCAAGTCAAATGAGTTCTCCAAATTGCCCCATATAGAGTGTGTCTGTGTGAGTGAATGTGTGTCCAGCGATAGATTGGCGTCCTGTCCTGGGTCTATCTGCCCAGTGTCCGAGACGTTCTCCCAAGGATGGGCATGGGGAACCCCACCGCGACCCTAATAGAGGATAAAGTGGAAGATAATGAATGAATTAATTAATTAATGGTTTCAACCTAGGGCGGCATAGTGGCTTAGTGTTTAGCATGTTCTCCTCTCAGTGCTAGGGATTCCCGGTTCGAATCCCAATCTGGGTGGAGTTTCCATGTTCTCCCCGTGTCTGTGTGGGTTTTCTTCCGGGTTCTCAGTCCAAAAACATGGATCAAATCAATTGAGTTCTCCAAATGGCCCCGTATAGAGTGTGTCCGTCTGAGTGATTGTGTGTCCAGTGTTAGATTGCCCCCCTGTCCAGCACCCGAGACGTTCTCCCCTGGATGGGCATGGGGAACCCCCCCCCGCGACCCTAATATAAGATAAAGCAGAAGATAACGGATGGATGGATGGTTTCAACCTCCGCAAACCTAGCAGGAACGTTGGGATTCTGGGCAGGCGCCGGCGTTTCGGCTGTTCCAGACCTCAGTTAGAACTCGTTCTCCTTCCTCGCGCTCTTCCTTCCTCTCTAACTACCTCTTCCTACCTTTTTTTTCCAGCCTAAGGCCTATCTGAGCACACACACACATACACACACTGAGTGTTAGGAAAACTCAGGATAACAAGAACCAGTGGCGCCCCCGGGAGACCCGTGGTTGTGGCTGCAGTGCTGCAGGTTCATGGACGTAACCTATAGCTGTCAACGCTGTGCTAATTTTGGTTCTGCAGCATGCTCATCAGACGGGGGGGGGGGGGGGGGGGGGGGGGGGGGGGAGTGTAATTAAAGGCAAAACCACGGCGCTGGGTGAAGACACTGCTTACAGGGGTTAGAGCCGGGAAACCAGACTTTTGATTCTGCTGGGTGTGAGGAGCGGCCTGGAGGAGCGACTCCGAGAGAACAACAGATTCGTTAGCGCTTCCGACATCGCTGATGTTTCTGTTGTGTCGGTGAGATTTCAGCGTTTTTATTTCAGTGCTTATTTCCGTCTTTATTTTGATTTTAATCTAAACTATATTATATAAATTTAATTCATTCACTCAATATTCTTCTCATCTCATTATCTTTCACTTAACTCTATAAGAGGGTCTGGGGGGGGGGGGGATGCCCTTTCTCCAGGGGAGAAAGTTTTGGGTGCTGGGCAGATACAGCAAGTACATGGAGCCCTCAGTCACTCAATCCCTGACTCCCTATATGAAGGCTTGACTCCCTATATATGAGGGAGTGAGGGATGGAGGGAGTGAGTGGCCTTCATATATAGGGAGTCAAGCCTTCATATAGGGAGTAAGTGAGGGAGGGTGTAAGTGGTTACACCCTCCCTCACTTACTCCCTATATGAAGGCTTGACACACACTTACACCCTTCCTCACTTACTCCCTACCTCACTCCCTCCCTCACTTTCCCTATATGAAGGATTGACACACTCTCCCTCCCTCCCTCACTCCCTCCTCACTTACTCCCTATATGAAGGCTTGACACACACTTACTCCCTTCCTCACTCCCTCACTCACTCCCTATATGAAGGATTGACACACACTCCCTCACACCCTCCCTCCCTCACTCCCTCACTCACTCCCTATATGAAGGCTTGACACACACTTATTCCCTCACTCCCTAAGTCACTCCCTCACTCCCTATATGAAGGCTTGACACACACTTATTCCCTCACTCCCTAAGTCACTCCCTCACTCCCTATATGAAGGCTTGACACACACTAACTTACTCCCTTACTCCCTCCCTATATGAAGGCTTGACACACACTTACTCCCTTCCTCCCTCCCTCACTCCCTATATGAAGGCTCGACACACACTTACTCCCTTCCTCCCTCCCTCACTCCCTATATGAAGGCTTGACACACAATTACTCCCTTCCTCTCTTACTCCCTCACTCACTCCCTCCCTCCTCACTCACTTACTTCCTCACTCCCTCACTCACTCCCTATATGAAGGATTGACACACACTTACTTCCTTCTTTACTCCCTTAGTCACTCCCTTACTACCTATATAAAGGCTTGACACACACTCACTTACTCCTTTACTCCCTCCCTATATGAAGGCTTGACACACACGTCCTCCCTTCCTCCCTCCCTCCCTCACTCCCTATATGAAGGCTTGACACACACTTACTCCTTTCTGCCCTCCCTCCCTCACTCCCTATATGAAGGCTTGACACACAATTACTCCCTTCCTCTCTTACTCCCTCACTCACTCCCTCCCTCCTCACTCACTTACTTCCTCACTCCCTATATGAAGGATTGACACACACTTACTCCCTACCTCACTCCCTCCCTCAGTTCCTCTATGAAGGCTTGAAACACACTTATTCCCTCACTCCCTTAGTCACTCCCTCACTCCCTATATGAAGGCTTGACACACACTCACTTACTCCCTTACTCCCTCCCTATTTGAAGGCTTGACACACAATTACTCCCTTCCTCCCTCTTCACTCACCTACTTCCTCACTCCCTCCCTCACTCCCTATATGAAGGCTTGACAAACACTTCTTCCCTTCTTCACTTACTCCCTCACTCACTCCATCCCTCACTCCTTCACTCACTTACTCCCTTCCTCACTCATACCCTTCCTCCCTCACTCCCTAAATGAAGGCTTGACACACACTTACTCTCTCCCTTACTCCCTCACTCACTAACTCACTAACTCACACCTATATATAGGCTTGATACATACTTACTCCCTCCCTCTCTCACTAACTCTCTCCCTCAATAACCCATTGTATGAGGGCAATTAAGAGTAGCCAATACACCTTGAAACCATGTTTTTGGACAGAAATCCAGAAAACCAAAAGAAAAAACACACCGACACAGGGAGAACATGGAAACTCCATCTGGGTGAAGTTTCCATGTTCTCCTCATCACCGTGTGAGTTTCCTCCAGCTTCTCTGGTCGTTTCCCAAAGTCCAAAAATGTGGATTCAAGGTGAATTGACTGTACTTTATTGCCTTTATCTAAATTGCCCCTACATAATGTGTGCGTCTGTCGGTCTGAGTGAGTGTGTACCCAGTGATTGATTGCCACACTGCCCTGGGTGTACTTGCCCAGCACCCAAAAGGGTGGATCTCCCCTGGATGGGCATGGGGAACGGCATGGGCACGGGGCATAGTTGGCCCCTAGTTGAAGACTAAACGGAAGATAATGAGATGAGATGAATTCACTGCCGAAGACCTTCGTGTCCTGTTCTGCAAGATGGCATTCTTTCCATGAAAGAGAGAAGGAATAATTTATCTTGATATCACTCACACGTTAAGAAATAATAAATAAAAAAAATAAAAAAAAAAAACCTCTCTTCATGTCATATGTGCTCTCCATTAGACAGCTTCAGACCTTGGGGATGTAACTGTGTTGTCAGAGTTAATTAATGTAGTGTCTTCATTTAAAGTTTCTAATAAACACGGCGTTCGACCTCAAACCTGACAGCGAGGATGGGATGGAAATTCGGTAGGCCATTATCTCTACGAGTTCAGTTCAATGAACTCGTCGAAGCAACTATGGGGAAAAAAAAAAAAAAACGGATATAATGAAATAAATATTTAGTACCTTGCACACTGTTGTGCATTGCCGCATGAGAAGTATGATGTTTTTAAATAACCCTCTGCATGGACCATTAATTGTGTCCTGTCATCGACTGAGCCGACAGCACCGACGCACCAACCTCGCAATTTTTATTTCTTTGGCTTCTGTCTGTTTGAGGTTGTTGGCTTGGGATATATTATACTGAGCATGTGAATATAATATAATACAAGAACATGTTCCTGCCTGGAAGACACAGCAGATTTGCCCCTGCTCCCTTCTATCTGTAGGCAGTTTGAAGTGTTTACCAGCAGTGGTAATTAAAAACTACATCTGGACCTAAATTAAATTTGATATGTCATATTCTGAAATGAGAAAGAGGAGATGTCTGCTCCCCTGCAAGGCTACGAACTGCTGCTATTAACCCCCTCCACCCCACCCCCACCCCACCCCATCCGCCCCCATCCGTCAGAAACCTACCGATATGTACCCTATGTTTAAAAGTTATTATTACTGATATATTTAATCCTGCAGCAAAAGAAAATTATATCATTTGGGAAGTTTCCATATTTATTATATAGATGGCACCGGTGAAGGGGAAGAGGGAGGAAAAAGCAAAGAGAGAAAAGAAAAAAAAAAAAAGAAAAAAGTTTCACATGGTGAAATTTTTTACATGTATCAAGCTAAGGTTTACTTAATTGGAACCTCGAGGCAATGCAGGAACCCTTTTTTAAATTCTGCGAATGTTAATATGCTAAATAATGCAAAGCTCCTGCACTTCCAAGCATGAGACACACATCTGGCAGCTTACCATTTAAATTACGCACGCAAAAAAAAAAAAAAAAAGGGGAAAAAAAAAAAAAAAAAAGAGAGAGAGATAGAGACGGGGTGAGAAAGAGAGGGGGAAAGAGTGAAAACATTTCAAAAGTAATTTTCCAAAGGAAAAAAGAATGGTGATATGTATTACAACTAAATTTAATTTCTTTTCCGATTTTTCATCATGTCTAATTGCGTGCATTGGAGCGATGGCGGAGGAGAGAGAGGAGAGAGAGGAAAGAGAGAGAGAGAGGCAGCAGAGATGGGGGAGGAGGGTGCGAGAGTGAGAAGGGAGAGAAAGTTTCATCACTGTTTCTCCCGTCGAAGGCTTTGTTGTCTGTGTGAGGACTCCGGGTAACAGATTTACCTGAATGTTGCTGGAATTTCATCAGTTCCAGCTCAGCTCGCCGCTTTCAGCTGTCCGCTCCATTCTGACGTTAATTACAATGATTCAGTCAATTAAGAGAGAACTAATTGGTATGCTGCCCAGCGATAGATTGGCATCCTGTCCTGGGTGTATCTGCCCAGCGCCCGAAACGTTCTCCCCTGGATGCGCATGGGGAACCCCCCCCTGTGACCCTAATAGAGGATAAAAGAGGAAGATAATGGATGGATGGATAATTGGTATGAAGGCGGCGCGGTGGCTTAGTTGTTAACATGTTCTCCTCTCAGCACTAGGGATTCCCGGTTGGAATCCCAATCTGGGTGGAGTTTCCATGTTCTCCCTGTGTCCACGTGGGTTTCCTCCGGGTTCTCCGGTTTCCTCCCACAGTCCAAAAACATGGATCAAGGTCAATTGAATTCTCCAAATTGCCCCATATAGAGTGTGTTTGTGTGAGTGAGTGTGTGTCCAGTGATAGATTGGCGTCCTGTCCTGGGTGTATCTGCCCAGTGCCTGAAACGCTCTGCCCTGGATGGGCATGGGGAACCCCCCCACGACCCTAATAGAGGATAAAGCGGAAGATAATGAATAATAATAATGATAATAATAATAATAATAATAATAATAATAATAATAATAATAATAATATTAAAGACTAGATCTTTTTTATTTCAGAACCATCTAAAGAAACACCAGACACAAACACCACGGTGAGTTTCACAAACACACAATACTGTATGCATACAATACTATAAATACAATACACTGTACCAGTCAAAAGTTTGGACACACCCCCTTATTTTTTTCCCTTACCATAAAGATGGACTTTGTAGTTCTCCAATTCCAGACTGTAGTCCATCTATGTGTGTTCTACAGTACATACTGTGTACTCTGTTCTAATGCTCAGAACCCCAATAGCACCACCACAGAGCAGGGGCTATGTGGGGGGGGTTGCATTATTCCTATCCCAGCAGTGTCACTGAGGTGTTTAAATGATGCACTAACCCCCTCCCCCCCCCCCCCCCCACCACCACCACATCAGTGTCACTGCAGAACTGACAATAAACAATCCACCACCCAAATGATACCTGTTCTGTGATGCTCCTGACCAACAGAGAACAGAGAACCAACAACAACAAAGAACACAGATGGACTACAGTCTGGAATTATAGAACTACAAAGTCCATCTCTGTGGTAAATGGAGGAATCCTCAGCACTGGGGATCCAGGTTCGAATCCCAATCCAGGTCGAGCTTTGATTTTCTCCCCATATCCACTTAAGTTCTCTCAGGGTTTGCTTGTTTTCTCACACAGTCTAAAAACATGGATTCAAGGGGAAGTGTCTCTAATTGCCCCTATATAAATTGCCCCTATATACTATTTGTGTTAACCACAACTGTCAACGTTTCATCTCTGTTTGATCATGAATTTCTATAAATCCGGTATTTATAATCAATAAAATATTTGTAAAGCTTTGTAAGGTATTTATAATGCTTTATGACACTTAAAATATGCCTCTGTTAACGTACAGATACGTTTATAATATCGTGCTTATAAAATAATAAGAATATAACGAGGCTTTATAACACGGTGTGACACAATGCATTATAACATCTATATTTTATCTGTTCATTAATTTAGTGCAGAGATCAGTCTCATGAAGCTTTATAATGTTTGGGTTAAAATAATCCCTCCCTTCCTTTATAAGTGCTCATAACTTGTTATGAAAGCTTATTAGCTCTATTCATAGGTAATCTGTTGCCATTTATAAACTTTATAAAGCTGACTAAATTAATATTAATAATATTAGAACATAATTGTGAACACTTATAAATGCTCTTCCCAGAACTTAAGCGTCTATTAAAATTACAATGTTATTTTTATAATGCATAATGTCAGATGTGTTATAAAGCCTTATGTCATTGTTATAACATTATTAAATGACATGATTATGATTATAAATATTTATGCACATTAACAGGCTTGTGAAGAAGGTTACACAGCATTGTGAATGCTTTATGAATATATTATAATGCATTTATGAATACAAGCTACGTATCTTTCGTCTTCTTTTTGCAATCTTCTTAAAATTACTAAACAAAAAAAAGTCGAAAAGTATAAACGTAAGCAATACGACTGTACGTGCAGATTTTTCCAGCAGATTATTCGATTTTATTATATTAATTGAATGGGATTTTTTTTTTTTGCTGTCTTTTCATTTCAATTAAACTGGCAAACAGCAGCAGCCAATCAGCAGCCAGAGCGAGCCGACCGTCTGCCTGAAAGATGGGGAGACACAAAGGAGTTTCACACAGCGGCTTCAACACTTTTTTTTCACCCCACAGTGAGTCCCACCTCCAACTCACTGCATGTGTGTGTGTGTGTGTGTGTGTGTGTGTGTGTGTGTGTGTGTGTGTGTGTGTTTTTCTGATATGATTTTCTTACCCTGAAGTAACAAGGGTAATGGGTAATAGGCAGCTGTTGTACTATGTTTCCAAAAAGAGGTGCTAATGGTGTTGGCGTAATTGTTAAGCTCCAGTCTCCTGTTGTGTCTCTTTGGAGATTATGCGTGCCGTCTGTCGGAGTTCTGTACATATCTGCATGCACTTACCTGTTTAATTTCATTGATCTCGATGCTTTTTACTCAGTGCCAATGTTTATTTTTATTGAATGAACCTGATAATACTGACACCGACAACACATAAAATCTCCCAGTGTGGATAATTGCTTTTTTTTTTTTTTCTCTCTGGTGATGCAGAGTGCAGAAGAGGGCTCCCAGAATAAATGTTTTTTTCTCCTTTTATTGTGTCTCTCAGCATTTGATATTAATGAGAAAACAGGAGTAAAAACTCACTAAGACAAACACCATGACCGAACAATTCTCACCAATGGCTCTGGCCAAATTGCATTTTGTTAAACTGCCGATTATATTTTTAGTATAGGACTCACGTTTAGAAAATGGACTCGCTGTGTTATAATGTCCATCAAATTGTTTTTAAAACTCAACCGCACACCGCACACTTTTTTCTTCTAGAAGCAAACAGGTGGAAAATACACGGCACATTTCAAGAAATCTATTCATCATCATATTTTAATGTTATTTGAATATTATTTAATAATATTAACCAGGCGGCACGGTGGCTTAGTGGTTAGCACGTTCGCCTCTCAGCATATTTTAACATATTGCTAGGGAATTCCCGGTTCGAATCCCCCATCTGGGTGGAGTTTTCCATGTTCTCCCCGTGTCTGCGTGGGTTTCCTCCGGGTTCTCCGGTTTCCTCCCACAGTCCAAAAACATGGATCAAGTTAATTGAATTCTCAAAATTGCCCCCATATAGAGTGTGTCTGTCTGAGTGAGTTGCCCAGCGATGGATTGGCGCCCTGTCCTGGGTCTATCTGCCCAGCGCCCGAGATGTTCTCCCCTGGATGGGCATGGGGAACCCCACCGCGACCCTAATAGAGGATAAAGCGGGAGATAATGAATGAATGAATGAATGAATATTAACCAGATGTGATCATGTGTTCTGTGAACATATCGCAGTATACTAAAAAATGCTCGTATTTAATAATTCAATATTTTTATTTAATTAATTATATTGATAATAGGACGGCACAGTGGCTTAGTGGTTGGCATGTTCGCCTCTCAGCGCTAGGGATTCCCGGTTCGAATCCCAATCTGGGTGGAGTTTCCATGTTCTCCCCGTGTCTGCATGGGTTTCCTCCGGGTTCTCCGGTTTCCTCCCACAGTCCAAAAACATGGATCAAGTCAATTGAGTTCTCCAAATTGCCCCATATAGAGTGTGTCTGTGTGAGTGAGTGTGTGCCCTGTCCTGGGTGTATCTGCACAGCGCCCGAAAGTTGTCCCCTGGATGGGCATGGGGATTCCCCCCCGCGACCCTAATATATAGGAAAAAGCGGAAGATAATGGATGGATGGAAATTGATAATAATAATTTATTATTTAGGTTTTTTTGGGGAACTGGTGTTTATACCACCACTCACTGTGCAAGAAACACACTGTCATATGTCACAGTCATATCATAACTGTGCAACGCAGCATCTTCAGTATACTGTATATACATGTATTTGGACTGTGGGATTCAATAGGAGTTCTAATAGAAACCCCATGCAGACATGGGAAGAACATACCTTTCCATGGGAAGTTCCACACCTTCCCTAGATATCAAACCCCGGCAACCATGCACCCCGTAGCTTCATTTAGGGCGTGTCAGAGTGTCTATTCATGATAACAATGAGTAAAGTACAGCCTGACTGCCACAGAACTCGCAAAACACATGTACAACACCTCTTAATCCTTCATGGGTGTGTTTTGGGCATAATGTGCTATAAGCCAATCAGTGTATCACTTGCTGTTCCCTCTAAGAGCCAGGTGGCGCTCTGACTTTGGCGGGTTGCTATTTAAACGGTGCAGCTACCTGGACTCATGAGGTTCTTCATGTGAGTGTGAATGGAGAACCCAATAATAATTAATAGCGTTCAGTTGGTTTCAGCGTTCAGTTGGTTGGACACGCGGCGTCTGTGTTGATGATCCACCACCTAACCAGATAGCGACCGACGTCTGACTGTCGACGTCTAGAGAGGTTGTTCTCAGTCGGCGGTGCGTCTGGGTTTGAGCAACACACCAGAAATGAACCTGAACACCTCATTTAGAGACGGCCATGCCCATCGGGGGAGATATATTCACACGCAGCGTTGCTATTTTAACGAGGAACGCAGGGAAATAGACTGTTGGCGGGGTGTGAGATGGTAAATAATCATCACGCACCTTGCGCAGGGTGTACGAGAGGGCTGTTTACATTTAACATACAGCAAAAATAAGCAGGAATTCCACAAGTCAACCCTAAAAAATTCGACCCTTAAATTCCAAAAAGATTATAAAATTCATTCATTCATTATCTTTCCGCTTCATCCTCTATCAGGGTCGTGGGGGGGTTCCCCATGCCCATCCAGGGGAGAACGTTTCGGGCGCTGGGCAGATACACCCAGGCCAGGGCGCCAATCTATCACTGGGCACACACTCACACACACACACACTCTATATGGGGCAATTTGGAGAATTCAATTGACTTGATCCATGTTTTTGGACTGTGGGAGGAAACCAGAGAACCCGGAGGTAACCCACGCAGACACGGGAATAACTTGGAAACTCCACCCAGATTGGGATTCGAACCAGGAATCCCTAGCGCTGAGAGGAGAACATGCTAACCACTAAGCCACCATGCTGCCTCAGATTATAAAATTCATTCATTTATTCCTTCATTATCTTCCGCTTTATCCTCTATTAGGGTCGCGGGGGGGTTCCCCATGCCCATCCAGGGGAGAACGTTTCGGGCGCTGGGCAGATACACCCAGAACTGGACGCCAATCTATCGCTGGCACACACTCACTCACACACACATACACTACATGGGGCAATTTGGAGAATTCAATTGACTTGATCCATGTTTTTGGAGTGTGGGAGGAAACCGGAGAACCCGGAGGAAACCCAAGCGGACACGGGGAGAACATGGAAACTCCACCCAGATGGGGATTCGAACCGGGAATCCCTAGTGCTGAGAGGAGAACATGCTAACCACTAATTATAAAGATTATAAAATATAAAGTTTAATATAACTGTGATAAGACTTCGTGGTAAATGTAGCTCTGAGCTTCCCTGTGCTATCTTGTCCTATCCTGTGGTGTCCCGCTCTGATTTGCCCTTTCTCTCTCATTCTGCCCCGCTCAGTCCTGTCCCATCATGTTCTGTCATATGCTCTGATTTAAAGCCTCATTGCAGATTTTCATTTTAATGTCTGGATGATTGAGGCATATTGCTGCCATCTAGAGAATCCCTGCCAACACACAGTGGATGCTCTCCTCACCTTCTCATATGCACCGCACGCAAAAAGACACAGAACTCGACGGAAATGTACAATTACATTCCAAATTAATATATATCTGTTAATTTCTAAATAAATATAGGTTTTGGAATTTTATAAGCATCAAAGGTGGGTCACTTTCAAAAAAATAAAAGCGGTTAAATTGAACTGTGTAAAGCAGTTGTTAATGGAATGTACAATTGGGTGTTTTACAGAAATTATATATATATATACGTATATATCTATATAGATAGATAGATAAATGAACAGAGATATAAATATCTCTATCTATCTATATCTATCTATACATATATAATACTTTTAATTAATAGAAATTACACAATTTTCTAATTACTTACAACATACACCTCAAATGGATTTTAGGAAACCCAAATTTAAATTTCATAAATATTTTTTTTTTTTAGCTAAGAACATATTAATTTATCCTAAAGGAAGAAGGGAAGGTTTGTGCGATGTTTGTTTCATATATTATTTATTATACATTAATATGATTGTGTATCTCATATATATATATATCTATATATATATATATATATATATATATATATATATATATATATATATATATATATACACAGCATATATATATATATATATATATATATATATATATATATATATATATATATATATATATATATATATATATATATATATATATATATATATATATATATACACACACAGCATATATATATATATTCCAAAAATATATAAACAGTGTAGGATGCTCATGCAAATGTGTGAACTGTATCTCATAATGTAACTTTAGTTTTAAAGTGAAATCATGTGTTTTGGTTATAGATATGTAGTTTGGTTATAGTTATGTGTAGTTATAGTTAGTTTCTGGTTAGGTTATGATTATTGTTAGGGTAGCATTATGTTGTTTTTATGGGTAATGTTTGGATAATCCTCTTTAACATAAGTCAAAGTCTATGTAAAATCCCCACAATAACAAACACGTGTGTGTGTGTGTGTGTGTGTGTGTGTGTGTGTATGTGTGTATGTTTAATTTTCTTCATATTTAAAATTCAGCAATAAATGCAAACAATTGACAAAGAAAATACCAAAATTAAAAAATAAATTGATGTAAAGGTCTGTCTATAACTTGTTTGTAACAAATAGATAAGAAATGCAGATCGTTTTCATGTCGCACACTCACGCAACACATTCTCCGTTTCCATTCTGTGCAAAGCTTTACACTTTTGAATTATCTTGATTATTCATTATTCATTGATCAGAGATAAATCATGTATATACTATTCAATTTGCTTTAAATATATCTATTTTTTATTTATTCATTCTAATACGCTCAGTTCACGAACATGTGTGTTGCCAAACAACCTTTTTAAAAATTTCAATGAATTAAGTTATTAAAATGTGACGTTTGAGAAATTTGATCAGGGTGCACAAACTTTTGCAAAAGCCTGCATGCTGGTGCGTGTATGCATAAGTGGATTTTCTAGAGCTGATGAGGGGGGGAGGTGACGGGGGGGGGGCAGATGCCCAGCCATGAAAATGTTTGCTGAGCTCGCAAAGTCCAATTTTTTAAGCCATTCTCCCCCACATGAAGAACCATCGGAGAACTGCACCTAGTACAAAGCAGCAGTTAGTAAGAGCTCCTGGCATTCTCTTAAAAGACTCTGAATGCTGTCTATTGCTCCGAGAGGGGATCGCATGAATACTGCTTTATATTTGAAGTTTATCTGTACGGGGCAGAGGCGTTGCTTTCTCTGTCTCGTTCTGACTCTCTCTAGCTTTGAGCTTCATTATCCTCCTCCTCATTTTTATCCTTTCTCAGATTTACATATCAAAAAGTGAGCTGCTGTTTGCTAACCTCAAATGCGACTTTCCCAAAACATTCCCGCTGAGCTAATATCCGTAAACCATAAATTACAATTTCAAAGAACAAACACAATGCATTGAAGTGCAAGTATTGACAATTGTACTCAATGTGGAGGG
This sequence comes from Corydoras sp. C115, assembly GCA_019802505.1. NCBI lineage: Eukaryota > Metazoa > Chordata > Actinopteri > Siluriformes > Callichthyidae > Corydoras > Corydoras sp. C115. The sequence goes on from JAFMOC010000130.1 coordinate 792,251, forward strand.
AAATGAAACGGAAGGCGCCCGGGAAAGAGAAAAGGGGCTGAAATGAAAGAACAAGACATGGCAGGGATGATGTTCCAGGCTGTCCCGGTTCAGCCCATGTCTGTTTGAAGAGAACATGAAGGTTTGTTTTGACCCTACACCTTCCTCGGCGTGTTCTGCGCTCATGGAAGCGAGGATGAAGCGTCTGTTCTCGCAGGTGTGGGGAAGGAAATTGACGCCGGAGCTCCTTTTATCATCAGGAATTGATCGGATTACTTTATTTGCTCTTTAAATGTTCTTTGGGGGGGGGGGGGGTTCTTTGGGGGGGGGCTTTGTGGTTAACACGTCTGCCTCAGTGCTGGGGATCCAGGTTCGAATCCTGATCTGTGTGGTTTACATGTTCTCTCTGTGTGGGCTTCCTAAAACAAAGATTCAGGTTAAATGGATTCAAAGGTGGTGGCACGGTGGTTTAGTGGTTGGCATGTTCTCCTCTCAGTGCTAGGGATTCCCGGTTCGAATCCCAATCTGGGTGGAGTTTCCATGTTCTCTGCGTGTCTGCGTGGGTTTCCTCCGGGTTCTCCGGTTTCCTCCCGCAGTCCAAAAACATGGATCAAGTCAATTGAGTTCTCCAAACTGCCCCATATAGAGTGTGTGTGTGTGTGTGTGTGTGTGTGTGTGTGAGTGAGTGTGTGCCCAGCGATAGATTGGCATCCTGTCCTGGGTGTATCTGCCCAGTGCCCGAAACTTTCTCCCCTGAATGGACATGGAGAACCCCCCCAACCCTAATAGAAGATAAAGCAGAAGATAATGAATGAATGAATATATTATAAGGGCGGCACGGTGGCTTAGTGGTTGGCATGTTCTCCTCTCAGTGCTGGGGATTCCTGGTTCGAATACCCATCTGGGTGGAGTTTCCATGTTCTCCCCGTGTCTGCGTGGATTTCCTCGGGGTTCTCCGGTTTCCTCCCACAGTCCAAAAACATGGATCAAGTCAATTGAATTCTCCAAATTGCCCCATGTAGTGTGTGTGTGTGTGTGTGTGTATATGTGTGTGTGTGTGCCCAGCGATGGATTGGCGCCCCGTCCTGGGTGTATCTGCCCAGCACCTGAAACATTTACCCCTGAATGGGCATGAGGAACCCCTCGACCCCAGTACAGGATTAAGCAGAAGATAATGAGAGGAGTTAAGTTAAGCCTCTTGTCAAACTTTGCTCAGGACTTGATTAACCATCTGATTTGAAACGTTGCGTTATGTGGCGGGTTCCGTCATGTCGACTTGATATCAGTGCCAGATGTTTAAATAACTCCACTTTCAAGTTTCACGGGGTCTACATGCGGTGTAGTGCTTCATAACCCGGATGTCGTAGTTGAAAAGTCCATCTAAAGTTTGGCCACGCCCCCTTCTAACTCCATTATCCATTTCCTCCACTTACCATATAGATGCACTTTGTAGTTCTATAATTCCAGACTGTAGTCCATCCGTGTTTTTTGTTGTTTTAGTCCCCTGTTGGTTCTCTGTTCTCCAAAGGGTCCTGAAGTGTGTGTTCCGAATTTCCCCCATTTAAATTGCCCTCATATATATATATAGTGTGTGTGTACCATATAGATGGACTTTGTAGTTCTTTAATTCCAGACTGTAGTCCATCTGTGTTCTTTGTTATTGTTAGTCCCCTGTTGGTTCTCTGTTCTCTGTTGGTCAGGAGCATCACAGAACAGGTATCATTTGGGTGGTGGATTGTTTATTGTCAGTTCTGCAGTGACACTAATGTGGTGGTGGTGGGGGGGGGGGGGGGGGGGTTAGTGCATCATTTAAACACCTCAGTGACACTGCTGGGATAGGAATAATGCAACCCCCACATAACCCCTGCTCTGTGGTGGTACTATTGGGGTTCTGACCATTAGAACAGAGTAAACTGGAATGTTTATTGTCGTGTATTTTATATTGTATTCATTGTAATTCTTATTTTGCATAAGATATTTGCACACCTGGACATTTTGTTGGGTTGCGTAGTTGCTGTTATGTGTAGCACCTTGTTCCTGGAGAACATTGTTCCATTGCATTATATGCTGTACACCACTTTATATTGATAAACACAGTATGGACAACAGTCTGGAACTGTAGAACTACAAAGTCCATCGTTACGCTAAGAGGAACTGAGAACATGGATACTAAGTGGAGCAGAAAGGGGGCGTGTCCAAACATTTGCCCTCACCTTGTTTTGGGGAAACCTGCTTTAATCAAACTCAGACTCACATCAAAATTATAACTAATTAGCCCAATTATCAAGACTATAATTACATCGAAATATACCCCCTTAATCTCACGTCAATTATATCGGAGACGTTTGCCGTTACACGAGGACATGGAGATGATGAGCTCTGATGGAGGAGCCACGTTGCCTCCGGAGGATGAACAATTCCGCCACCCTTTCCCAAACTCACCCCCTTTTCTCACTCTGCTTAAGGAACGGATTTGACGTGTGACACATGCTCCACTTATTGTCTTTTCTGAATTTAAGTACTCTTTTATATCCATCATCATCTTCCGCTTTATCCTATATTAGGGTCGTGGGGGGGGGTTCCCCATGCCCATCCAGGGGAGAACGTTTCGGGCGCTGGGCAGATACACCCAGGACAGGACGCCAATCTATCGCTGGGCACACACTCACTCTCACAGACACACTCTATATGGGGCAATTTGGAGAACTCTATTGACCTTGATCCATGTTTTTGGACTGTGGGAGGAAACCGGAGAACCCAGACGAAACCCATACAGACACGGGGATCAATCCCAGATGGGGATTCAAAACGGGAATCCTGTACTTTACTTGTCATTAACTTATTATAGAGATTATTGTGTAATGAATATCATTACATAATGACTTATAAAACATTATAAATGCATTTAGCAGAACAAGGTTTGTATTATAATGCATTATAAACATTTGTGTTATCAAGCCTTGTGTCATATTGTTATAAAACTTTATGATTGTGGAAATAAACGTTTATTGACCAATGCTACGAAGAAATATGGATGCATACTTCATGAAGCCTTCTGAATGCACTTATAATGCATTATGAACACTGAAGTCATAGAAATTGTACCAAAAATTTGACCAGAAAAGTGCACAGAGGGTGTGAGACAGTACTATGCACTAATAAACAGGGCTCAGTCGAGTTGGGTAATTTCACATCCTTTTACCCCCAACGTTGGCTGAATCCCAGCCCAATAAATGTGTGTTCGTGCTTGAGCACTGAGCATACAAGCATGAATTAGATGATGACTTGTTTCCTTTAGCTAATAAAGTTACTGATCAAACCCAGAGCTCCCACACCGAGAGTCATCCACCATTTAGGCTCTTAAAGGTCATAGCAGGCCTTAAAATCTGGGTTTCTGGAGAGCTGGCTGCTCGTAACCCAGCCGTTCAGCTCTCTCCCCGGACCCCAGGTGTGTAAGGATGCCTATTTTTCCACTGAGTTTACGAAGCTTGGCAGATCCGGCTATTTCCACATTATAGTTCCTGCAGAAAGACACATTCAGCACATAAACAACCACATGTTGCATTGTGTTTTAATCAACTACCATCGCCCGCGTTCTCCGCTGGCCCACAGTGAACCTCAGAGTGACATGAGACGGTAAAAACCCCTGACGTAAGGAAACGGTGCGGTTTGCGTTTTACAGTAAAGATCCGCATGCCCTCCTCGTTTGCTGGAACCCACAAAAGCACCCTCATGTTTTTATAGAGACCCAGGTATGTGTCTTCTATCCCGTCGTCTCCACCAGTGCTTCAGGTTAATTGGACAAGATTATCATCGTTACATACATTACATACATTATTGTCCTGGTCACATGGTCGTGGCTCTCTGAAAATTTACTTAGCAGATATTATTCAAATATTCCCAAACCATCTTAATAAAACTAACAATAAATCGGTTTTACGGCCACTTAAATCTCTGTTTTCTTAATGAAATACATTTATGTGCACCTTTACAGTGCCAACGCTCCTATAAACTACAAAACAACTTGATTTTTACCTACAGTACCGGTTCAAATTTCAGACACGCCCCCCCGTTCTGCTCCACATATCGTCCATGTTCTCAGTTCCACTTACTGTAAAGAGGAACCAACAGGGGGTTAACAAAAACAAAGAACACAGATGGACTACTGTCTGGATTGTAAAACTACAAAGTCCATGGTGTCCATAATGGCATATGGTGTCCAAACCTTTATGTAATACATATGCCATACACACACACACACACACACACACACACACACACACACACACACACATACACACACACTATACACTGAGTGATATATATATATATATATATATATATGTGTGTGTCATTCAGCATCATCCTATATTGGGTTGGCGCCCTGTCAGGCCTGGGTCTACACCCTAACCCCCAGCGCTGAGATGTTCAGACACCCCTGGATGGAGAACTCTATTACTTATCCATATATGGGAGGAAACCGGAGAACCCGGAGGAAACCCACGCGGACACAGGGAGAACATGGAAACTCCACCCAGATGGGGATTTGAACCGGGAACCCCTAGCGCTGAGAGGAGAACATGCTAAACACTAAGCCACCATGCCGCCCCTATATATATATATATATATATATATATATATATATATACTTTATACATACATACATACATACATACATACATACATACTTATATGTGTGTGTGTGTGTGTGTTGTGTGTGTGTGTGTGTGTGTGTGTGTGTGCATTTTAACAGAATGAAGTATAATCCTGTTCTCCTCATTCAGGCCGTGTGTGGATGTGTGTGTGCATCGTCACTGATATTATAAAATCCATCTTCTGATACTAAAAAGTGGGATTTGCGTATTCGCAGAACAATGCCTATGGCCTATAAGAGGAGTGACAGCAAATAAGTTAATCCTCCAAATAAAGGATAAGTCCGGTGTTTAAGTGGGCCCAGATTTAGAACCTTAACCACAAGGCACGAATAATTCCCAGAATTCCTGCCCAAAGGCAATGTGCAAATAAGCTTCAGAACTGGCAGTCTTACTTCCTGCTTACTTCCTGTTCTTTACTTAAGTTTGAAATAGCTCTGCTTTTATGCTCATATTTTTAATTCACAGAAAGTCACTTCACTGTGGAGTGAGATGTAAAATACGCTTTTCATAAATCTGGCATTCATAATGCATTATAAACACATTCATAACACTCCTGATAAGCCTCTGTTAATGGAAATACATGTTTATAACCCCACTTATAAAGTGTTGTATGAATATGCCATAAGGGGTTATAAGACACTGTCACTTGTTGTGAAGGCCAGTGTTATAAAGCTTTATAATGTTTGTGTGTAACACATTTTTGCTTGAAAATACTTTTAAAAAGTGTTTATAAGCTCTGTTTGAAGTAATTAGGTAAAGTGTTATTATTTTTTAGCGCTTTGAAGGAAACTGCATCGTATATCAGTACATGATGACTTATAAAACATTATAAATGCTCTTTACAAACTTTATGAAGTAAAAATCATCTTGTATGAAGTTAAAATCTCTAAATAAAGTACATATAATGCAAAGTTTATTTTATAAATAATTTTGCGAATTTGCCAATCTCTTGTGTCATATGTGAACACCTATTTACATAAACAGATTTATGACAAATGTTCTAAAGCATTATGAATGCACTATGCATTATGTACATTGAGTGAATAGAAAAAAATGTAACCAAAGAATCTAAAGTTTGTATAATTTTATAATTTAAAATAATGCATTATATTATATTATAAAGCCTTATGTCATATTAAAGCCTTATGTCATGTTGTTACAACACTTTACAACACTGATTATAAACATCTATGTACACACACACACACACACACACACACACACACTATATATATATATATAAATAAAACAACATGACATAAGGCTTTAATATGTAACAACATGACATAAGGCTTTAATATGACATAAGGCTTTATAATATAATATAATACATTATTTTAAATTATAAACTTATACAAACTTCAGATTCTTTGGTTACATTTTTTTCTATGAACTCAATGTACATAATGCATTATAAGTGCATTCATAATGCTTTAGAACATTTGTCATAAATATGTTTATTTAAATAGGTGTTCACACACACACATATATATATAAAATAAAAAATCTATATATATATATATATATATATATATCCTCTATTATTTATCCTATATTAGGGTATATATATGGGGTTCCCCATGCCCATCCAGGGGAGAACATCTCGGGCGCTAGGCTCTATAGGGTCCCCCAGAACAGGGCGCCAATCCATCACTGGGCACAACTCATTCACACAAACACACTCTATATATGGGGCAATTTTTGATAAACTTCAATCGACTTTGATCCATGTTTTTTTTTGTGGGAGGAAACCGGAGAACCCGGAGGAAAGCCACGCAGACACGGGGATAACATGGAAACTCCACCCAGATGGGGATTCGAACCAGGAATCCCTAGCACTGAGAGGCAAACGTGCTAAACCACTAAGCCACCGCGCCGCCCTAAATATATATATATATATATATATATATATATATATATTCATTCATTCATTCATTATCTCCCGCTTTATCCTCCACTAGGGTCGCGGTGGGGTTCCCCATGCCCATCCAGGGAAGAACGTCTCGGGCGCCGGGCAGATAGACCCAGGACAGGGCGCCAATCCATCGCTGGGTACACACCCACACACTCAAACACACTCCATATGGGGCAATTTAGAGAATTCAATTAACTTGATCCATGTTTTTGGACTGTGGGAGGAAACCGGAGAACCCGGAGGAAACCCACGCGGACACGGGGAGAACATGGAAACTCCACCCAGATGGGGATTCGAACCGGGAATCCCTAGCGCTGAGAGGCGAACGTGCTAACCACTAAGCCACCGTGCCGCCATATATATATATATATATATATATATATATATATATATATATATATATATATATATATATATATATATATATATATATATATATATATATATATATATATATATATATATATCCTATATATATATATATATATATATATATATATATATATATATATATGTGTGGTATTTGTGGTGTGTGTGTTTGTGTGTGTGTTTGTTTGCCCCATGTGTTGGAGCTCTAGTTTCCCTTCCCTGTCCAAAAACCTGCTAGTACTAGAAGAACTAAGGATTGTCAATTGCCCCTAGGTGTGACTGGATGGTTGTGTCTGCACTGAGATTGATTTGCAACCTGTTCAGTTCGTTAGTCTAGGACAGGTTACAGCGTCCCTTGCCACCCGGATCGTGATGAGTGTTTCCGAAATTAAATGAACATACAGGTTTTATTAAATCTTCTCATTTAGCAGACGCTTTTATCCAAGTGAGACAACAACACACGTCCGTAGTTTAGAGGAAATGAGAAACGAGCTGCAGTAATACCAACCCTGAGTATCAGTCAGTCAGGTTTCAGAGCTAGATTTTATCTACCATAGCGAGTTCTACTGAAAAAAAAAAAAAAAAAAAAAAAAACTTTTTGAAGTTGTTTCTTGAAGATGCTGAATGTCTTGGTGCCATGGACAGAGTTAGAAACATCATTCCTTCATTAATCAGGTGAACGATAAGGAGTGAAAGCTAGCACCCTGATGAGACTGCAGCACCGGAGAGACATTCAGTACAAGAGCACAGTGGACGAGACGGGTGTGTATTGTGTAAATAGAGTGAAGGTTAGAGGGAGTAGATCCAGAGATTGTCCTGTAGGCCAGAGTCAGTGCCATGTACTTAATGTGTGGTGGAAGAATATGACTTGTGATGGAATATAATGATAGAATGACATGATATGACATGACAAGCTGGGATAGGATGAAGGCTTGCACATTACAATACTATTAAATAGAGAGAGACAAACACTGAGTTCTCAGCCCGTACTGGTGATCACATTTCCGTCAAATAGTGTCAATGTTAATTTATGTGTAATTGGGCGCTTCTTAATTATTTTAAATTTTATTTAAATTAAATTAAATTTTCAGGGTGGCACGGTGGCTTAGTGGTTGGCATGTTCTCCTCTCAGCACTAGGGATTCCCGGTTCGAATCCCCATCTGGGTGGAGTTTCCATGTCCTCACCATGTCCGTGTGGGATTCCTCCGGGTTCTCCGGTTTCCTCCCACAGTCCAAAAACATGGATAATGTCAATTGAGTTCTCCAAATTGCCCCATATTGAGTGTGTGTGCGTGCATGTCTGTGTGCCCAGTGATAGATTGGCGTCCTGTCCTGGGTGTATCTGCCCAGCGCCCGAAACTTTCTCCCCTGGATGGGCATGGGGAACCCCCTCACGACCCTAATAGAGGATAAAGCAGAAGATAATGGATGAATGAATAAATAAAATTTAAATTTAATTAAAATTTAATTTTATCCAAAAAATAATAATAATTGACCGCTTCCTAAAGATTGCAAAAACAGCCCCCCCCCCCCAAACCTGGGTTTGGTTTCTGGTGAGGAGCGCACAGTGTGGGGTCTGCATGTCCTCCTTGTGCCTGTGTGGGATTTCTCAAAGGGTTCTGGTTCCTTCTGGTTATCTTCTGCTTTATCCTATACTAGGGTCGTGGGGGGCGGGGGTTCCCCATGCTCATACAGGGGAGAACGTTTCGGGCGCTGGGCAGATACACCCAGGACAGGATGCCAATCTATCGCTGGGCACACACTCACTCATTCACACAGACATACTCTATATGGGGCAATTTGGAGAATTCAATTGCCCTTGATCCATGTTCTTGGACTGTGGGAGGAAACAGAGAACCCGGAGGAAACCCACGTGGACATGGGGAGAACATGGAAACTCCACCCAGATTGGGATTCGAACCGGGAATCCCTAGTGCTGAGAGGAGAACATGCAAACCACTAAGCCACCGTGCCCCTCTACCACATCACATCCATCCATCCATTATCTTCTGCTTTATCCTCTACTAGGGTCACGGGGGGGGGGGGAGGTTCCACATGGCCATCCAGGGGAGAACATTTCGGGCGCTGGGCAGATAGACCCAGGACAGGGCGCCAATCCATAACTTGACACACACTCACTCACACAGATACACTCTATATGGGGCAATTTGGAACTGTGGGTTTGGATTGTTTTATATTAAATCAATGTTAATGTCAATTAAACATGGATTAAGGGCAATTGAATTCTCCAAATTGCCCCATATAGTGTGTGTTTGTGTGTGCCCAGCCATAGATTGGCGCCCCGTCCTGGGTGTATCTGGCCCGTCCACGACCCTAGTATAGGATTAATCAGAAGCCGATGAGATGAAATTATCAAGTGTTCGCAAACTTTCAGCCCCACCGTGTATAATAACGAGCTAACGAAGTGGGTTTATTATCTGCAGGTCCCAGCAAGCTGCTCCTCTGCACCCGGCTGCGTGTTGCGGCCTGGCGACACGTCTGCACGTAGCATGGCGCCTGCTTCCCGCCGAGCTCGGCCTGTCCCGCGGCCCTCGGCCCCGTCTCGGCCAACTCGGCCTCTTCCTGACCGCCACGGTCCTCGCTTGGTTCCCTCGTCTCTACCTGCACTACTTCGGCCAATGGCTGTACCTCCAGAGCCGAGAGATCCCCATTAGCAGGTGAGAAAGACGGAGGAGAGACAATAAACCGAGACACCCAACGAGCGGGGGTCTAATTAATAAAGCAAACGCGAGACTCCGTCGGCTTGCATTGTGTGGAAAGAATTTATAAGGCATGGCTGTGTCAACGGGCGTCCGCCGTAAAAGCTCGAGTCAGATGCCGGAGTTAAACTTGGCATGTGGTGTTGATTTTATTTACGGTCGATGAGAGACTGCGAATTGGCTCGCTCGGCGATTTTGAAAAACGCGAGAAAGCAAAGAAAACGTGAGAGAGAGTGAGAGAGAGGGAGAGAGAGGGAGGAAAAGTTGGAGGCCTGGCGGTAAACAATCGAGGACGAGCGAGGGGTCAGTGACAGATGACAAGTTCCACATGTCCGTCTGTTTGTCTCCGTCGAGTGTTGCACCACAGGACTAAAGTGATCACAGTGCTGGTCACAGATCAGCTGCAAGCTGACAACACACACACAAACAGACGTACACACCCCGGAGTTATTAGTTTCCCTTCCCTCCTTGTACCAACATCGCACATCCTGTTTAAACACCTCCTCTGCTGCCTCCCATAGGACTGAGACACCAACACACGGACCGGCTGATCGCTGACAAATAGGTGTTTAACGTGAGACAGACAAATTATAATAAGAATGTTTTAATTACAACGTTTTAATTATCCTAATAATATAAATCAGGGCGGCTCGGTGGCTTAGTGGTTGGAAGGTTCGCCTCTCAGTTCCAATCCCAGTCTGGGTGGAGTGTCTAGGTTCTCCCCGTGTCCATGTGGGATTCCTCCGGGTTCTCCGGTTTGCTCCCACAGTCCAAAAATATGATTCAAGGTCAATTGAGTTCTCCAAATTGCCCCATATAGAGTGTGTCTGTGTGAGTGAGTGTATGAGTAGTGATAGATTGGCGTCCTGTCCTGGGTATATCTGCCCAGCACCCGAGACGTTCTCCCCTGGATGCTCCCACAGTCCAAAAACATGATTCAAGGTCAATTGAGTTCTCCAAATTGCCCCATATACAGTGTGTCTGTGTGAGTGAGTGTATCCAGTGATAGATTGGTGTCCTGTCCTGGGTGTATCTGCCCAGCACCCTGGGGGATCCAGGTTCGAATCCCTATCTGGGTGGAGTTTCCATGTTTTCGTGTCTGTGTGGGTTTCCTCCGGGTTCCCTGGTTTTCTTCTGGTCTTCCTGGTCTTCACTGGTGTATCTGCCCAGCGCCCAAGACGTTCTCCCCTGGATGGGCATGGGGAACCCCCCCCCCCCCACGACCCCAAATATAGGATAAAGCGGAAGATAATATTTGGATGGATGGTAACACTTAACTTAAATCCGGTATTCCTAATGCATTATTAAAGCGTTTGTAAAGCTTAATGAAGCATTCATAATGCCTTATAATACTCATCATATGCATTTTAGAAATTATAATTTTTTTAATAAAGTATTTTGTTTTTAGGGGCTTAGTGGTTCTCCTCTCAGCACTAGGGATTCCCGGTTCGAATCCCAATCAGGCTGGAGTTTCCATGTTCTCCCCGTGTCTGCATGGGTTTCCTCCGGGTTCTCCGGTTTCCTCCCACAGTCCAAAAAACATGATTTAAGGTCAATTGAATTCTCCAAATTGCCCCATATAGAGTGTGTTTGTGAGAGTGAGTACCCAGTGATAGATTGGCATCCTGTCCTGGGTGTATCTGCCCAGCACCCTGGGGGATCCAGGTTCGAATCCCGATCTGGGTGAAGTTTCCATGTTTTCTTCATGTCTGTGTGGGTTTCCTCTGGGTTCCCCGGTTTTCTTCACAGTCCAAAAACATGGATTCAAGGTCAATCAAATGCCGGAGGAAACCGGAGAACCCGGAGGAAACCCACGGGGAGAACATGAAAACTCCACCCAGATTGGGATTCAAACCAGGAATCCCTAGCGCTGAGAGGAGAACATGCTAAACCACTAAGCCACCGTGCCCTTGGCCAATGAAAATAAAAAAGGAAAAAGCAAAAACAACGCACGCTGAAAGTGTTCAGCAAATATCCAAACAACCCGAAGTTTAGAGAACGGTATTATAATGCATTATGTCACTTTGTCACTTTGTCCTATAAGCCCCTCTAATCCTTTTTCTTCTCTCTTACGGTCTCTAGGTTTGGTTTCCATGCCCACACAGTGGATCTGGAGTATCAGAGCTCCCTTCTGCTCGCCCTGGAGGAGACGCTGCTGGTTGTCGTTGGGCCCTTGACCTTGAATGCAGTTATGTTTCTGCTGCTTCTGATCAGATGGCTCTGTCAGCTAGTGTTTGGCTCAACGCCTTCCTTTCTGTCAAATCTGATCTTTGCTATGGGTGCGTGGACAGTGCTGGACCCCCTGGCTATCTTCACTGTGGACGCCATCCTTGGGGTAAGTCACAATCACATGGACAATGTAAATAGAAGTTACCACATTCTTGTCGCAAAGTGACTTTAAGAAAAAAAAAGGAGTCAGTCTGTGTATTTATCACGAGAAGAACTGTAGAACAGCATGATGGTATTAGTAGGTTTCAGAGACATGAGGCAATTTATTCAAAAAGGTTCAAAAACAGGTGAAGATTTGAGTTACTTTACAGCATGGCTTTACAAAATACATTTTTGAACAAATAATCAAAGGCTTTTTCAACATTTTGAATTACTCTCATTGTTTGCTAATTTATTTTAGAATTTTTACTTATTTTTTTATTTACATCCATCCATTATCTTCTGCTTTATCCTCTACTAGGGTCACGGGCGGGGTGCTGGGCAGATACACCCAGGACAGAGCGCCAATCTATCGCTGGGCACACACTCACTCACACAGACACACTCTATATGGGGCTAACTAACTACTGACTTGTGGTGTTCTCATTTGTAAGTCACTTGTAAAGTGTAATGGGGCAAATTGACCTTTATCCATGTTTTTGGACTGTGGGAGGAAACCGGAGAACCCGGAGGAAACCCACACAGACACGGGGAGAACATGGAAACTCCACCCAGATTGGGATTCAAACTGGGAATCCCCAGCACTGAGAGGAGAACATGCAAATCACTAAGCCACCGTGCCGCCCCATTTTTTATTTATTACTTTTTATTTTTATTCATTTATTGTATTATTTTAGAATTTTTTAAAACTTTTTTCCATTTTTTTTTTCATTTTTTGCAACTATTTAAAATTTTTTTTGCAACATTTCTTTTCCTGAATTTTTTTTTTTTTTGCAACATTGTTTTTCCAGAATTAATTATATACTATTCTGATTCAGGTTAATAGTTTTCGCAACTTTTTTTGAGAATTACATCAATTCATTTTTCTAAGATTTATTTCAATCATTGCTACATTTTTTCCCAGACTTAATATTTTTGCAACATTCTTCTTAAATTACTTTTAAAGTAAAGAATGTTATTTATTGCTACATTTTTTTCCCCAGAATTAATATTTTTAGCAACATTTTTCAAGAATTACTTTGATTTCTTGCATCATTTTTTTCCCTAGAATTACTTATGTAGTATTCTAATTCAGATGATTTTTTTTGCAACATTTTTTCGAATTACATCAATACATTTTTCTAAAATTAATTTCAATTATTGCTACATTTTTTCCCAGACTTATTATTTTTGCAACATTCTTCTTAAATTACTTTTAAAGTTTCCAAAACCTGTGTTTCTTTAGCGTCTGTCGTACAGTGCAGAACAGCCAGTGGCTGATGCAGCGAAGCTCTACTGGCACTTCCTCCGCACCGAGCAGTCAGGTACTGCCGGTGTCATCATCACACTGTTCCTGTATTCTGTACTCTTCATGTTGTCCTTCACCATCCTCTCCATCTACTTCCTCAGGTAAATCTGAACTCATGTGACCCAAGTGTATCAGACACCACGGCTGCATCCGAAACCGCCTACTTCATATTACATAACAGGCAAAAGACTCTGCAGTAGGCATCGAGCTGTAGGTAAAATCTACGGAATTGCAAGCCAGTTGGGATAAATCATGTGATCAGGCTGAGAAACATTAGAACATTGGTTATTTTAGTGGGATGCATCATGACTGAGGTTCTATGGCTATGCATACTCTAATGTAAACTTATCTACCAGATAAACAGGAGGCTATGACTTTACACTAAATGGGTTTTCTCTCAATCTGTTTCTATTCTATTCAATGTTATGACTGCTGTAATAACGCCAGAGTATCAAAGTCCAATAACTACTAAATATATTCAATCATGGTGTCATGGTGGCTTAGTGATTAGCACGTTCGCCTCTCAGCGCTAGGGATTCCTGGTTCAAATCCCCATCTGGGAGGAGTTTCCATGTTCTCCCCGTGTCAGCATGGGTTTCCTCCGGGTTCTCCGGTTTCCTCCCACAGTCCAAAAACATGGATCAAGTCAATTGAGTTCTCCAAATTGCCCCATATAGAGTGTGTATGTGTTTGTGTGAGTGAGTGTGTGCCCAGCGATGGATTGGCGCCCTGTCCTGGGTGTATCTTCCCAGCGCCCAAAACGTTCTCCCCTGGATTGGCATGGAGAACCCCCCTGCAACCCTAATAGAGGATAAAGCGGAAGATAATGGATGGATGGATGGATATATTCAATCAACCTAAATTTTCTGTTGAAAAAGGGAATGTAGTATCTGTTAATTAAAGCAGGTAAATATGAGTGAACCAAAAAAAAAAAGAGTTTCCAGACGCGAAGATCCACCCACTTTACGCTGCATGAACGCCTTCTCCCTGAAACTGGAGGATGACCGGGGGCACCTGCAAAGCCAGAGCGGGGAGTGAAGCCTCTGCACATTCCGGTGGGGGAGTGGAGAGGACAGTGGGAGCGAGGGATGGGCACTAAGCCGATATCCCGATGTTCACTTTTGAAACCGAACTGGATTATGTCGAGGAAGACAAAATGTGCCGTTTGGAATTCTACATCTGTGAAGGATGTATGTCTGTGAAGAAGTATGTATCTAACCAAGTGGACAGAGTTTAGATATTCCAACGACACTTCCGCCACTGACCTGAGCCTAGCATTTAGACATTTTACAGATGCTTTCATCAAACGCAGATGACATTCATATGATGACAGATTACATTCATACACATACACACACATACATAAATATGTGCATATATATATATATATATATATATATATATACAGCCGGGGGCAGCATATAAAGATAGAAAGTACTTCTTTTTCTTTTTAATTACATTTTAGCAGGTCCAGCTGCACTCCTTTTAAAATATATATATACACACACACACACACACACACAATATATATATATATATATATATATATATATATATATATATATACATATATACATATATACATATGTATACACACACACACACACACACACACACACACACACACACACACACACACACATATATATACACACACACACACACACACACACACACACATTATATATATATATATATATATATATATATATATATATATATATATATATATATATATATATATATATATTATATATATATATGTGTGTGTGTGTGTGTGTGTGTGTGTGTGTGTGTGTGTGTGTATATATATTTTAAAGGGAGTGCAGCTGGACCTGCTAAAATGTAATTAAAAAGAAAAAGCAGTACTTTCTATCTTTATATGCTGCCCCCGGCTGTATTATGGAAATAGGTCAGCCATTGTGTCATTGTCTTTCTTTAGGCAGTACATAGGCGCACGCAAACCCAAGAAAGCATGCTGGGTCCCAAACAGACTACTGGCCTACATTCAGAGTGGCTCTCTGCCCCGAACATTAACAGCAGAGCCAAACACATTTTCTTTAAAGCATTGAATTGCTAAACTTTATTTATTGATGAGTGTTTTTTGTTTATTATTATTATTATTATTATTGTTTTTTTTTAAATAAGTTGGTGAGAACAGCTGTGTCCAATGTGTCTTTTCAAAAGACGTAATTTGAAGTTTATTTTTTTGTTGATATTAAATAACAACAGTTTATTCGAATAGAATCAATCAGTCGTTCCGCTACATCTCTGTCGAGCTTGACCACAGAGGGTAAAATCCGAAGATGCGTAGCAGGTATAGATTAGACAGTCGTTACTGAAGCAGAAAATAAATACACAGAGAGTAAATAAGCAGCAGCACCACGACCACTGGCAGGGAACAGAACCGGCGAAGCAGTAAACAGAGCTGCGAGTCCAGAGGGTAGTGCGGAGACTCAATGAAATGCAAAGCATGTGCAGACTAGAAGGTCAGACAGCATCATGACTACATATTGAAACAACTGCAGAGCAGTAGGGAGATGCGGGTGGTGTTGGCGCTAAGGACAGTGAAAGAAATGAACTGTGTGCCAACACAAGGAATGGAGTGCTGAGGGTGTGTGCGTTATTGTGAACTTTGTGCTCATTGGCTCACTGTTTATATTCATCTGTACAGTATTTCCATTAATGGTACATGATTTAAAATTATGTATTGTATATCACCCAGCGATAGAATGGCGCCCTTTCCTGGGTGTATCTGCCCAGCACCCGAAACGTTCTTCCCTGATGGGCATGGGGAACCCCCTCGAGACCCTAATATAGGATAAAGCGGAATATAATGAATGAATGAATGAATGAATGAATATTGTATATCATGCATTCATATGAATGCGAAGCTCTCAGAGGTGTGTGTTATTGTCAATAGTGTCACAGCTGGACAAGCGGCTCAGCCAGATCAGATTTCCATCCATCCATTATCTTTCACTTTAATCCTCTATTAGGGTCGTGGGGAAGTTCCCCATGTCCATCCTTGGGAGAACGTTTCGGGCGCTGGGCAGATACATCCAGGACTCACTCACACAGACACACTCTATATGGGGCAATTTGGAGAACTCAATTGACTTGATCCATGTTTTTGGACTGTGGGAGGAAACCGGAGAACCCGGAGGAAACCCACGGGGACACGGGGAGAACATGGAAACTTCACCCAGATTGGGATTCGAACCGGGAATCCGTAGCGCTGAGAGGAGAACATGCCCACCACTAAGCCAACGTCCCAACCCCGTTTTATAATAGAATTCCGAAAACAATGTAAAGCAAAATAGACTAGATGTACGAAAAGAGGAACAGATGGGATAACAGATGGAGTTTCCATGTCCTCCCCGTGTCCGCGTGGGTTTCCTCCGGGTTCTCCGGTTTCCTCCCACAGTCCAAAAACATGGATCAAGTCAATTGAATTCTCCAAATCGCCTCCTATAGAGTGTGTTTCTGTGAGTGAGTGTGCGTCTAGTGATAGATTGGCGTCCTGTTCTGGATGGGCATGGGGAACCCCCCCCCCCCCCCCCGCGACCCTAATAGAGGATAAAGTGGAAGATAATGGATGGATGGATATAAGGTTATGACTACTTGCTTACACTTTTTGGAAGTCGGTGTTAAAAATGGAAATGGAATGGAACAGAGGGGGTGGAGGATTGTTAGTGTATTTGCCGTCTTATAAGGGGTCATTGGTATAAGACGGTTTAGAAAACCCTTTCTTCTTCAACTAGGAGGCATCTGTTCCTGGGTCCACGTCCTCACTTATTATGAAAATGAGTCTCGCTGACCTCATTTGTGTTTAGTTGGTTGTGAAACGTTTCTGAATTTATCAGCGAGACTTCAAACAACCTCAACCTCGTTCCATCCGACGGAAGGTTGAGCACGCCGATGGACTGAATCCAGCTGTGTCTGTGCGTGGACGGAACCGGCGGGTCACGGTGCACGTACGGTAGTCAAGCAGACATCACTCGCCGCATTTCCCACTGAGACCAGTTGATCTTTTCTGGTTGGACTCTTTGTCATGCGAGTCCCGATTACCCTTCGATTGAACCGAACTCTAATGGTCTGCTAGATGACCAGGGAGGTTTGAACGCGAGCCAAGCTGTTAGAAGACGAGATGTCTGATGCTCTGCCACCTTAAGACTGCGATCGATCGCTCCTCCACCCGTTCTGTACAGCTCCGTACCCTCATCCCCAGACAAAGCAGAGATCTTTGAGGTTTGGTTGAAATTAGGATTCTTTGGATGAAAAAGAGGCGAGATGTCAGACCACTCACAGACATGTTGGGCAAAAAAAAAAAAGAGATTTGTATCTATTCCCAAGGTTGGATCTTGCATCATGCTGTTTTATTTCTTTCGTTTTATTCTCACAGAAGGGCGAGGAATTACCAAAGAGCCAGTGGTTTCAAAGAAAATGTCTTCAAAATATATATTCAAAGATATAACTAATAATCGAGTGGGTTTTCAATGTGAAAGGTTTAGCGTTAGAGTGGCTTTAAAAAAACAAATAAATAAAAAAAACGGAGATAAGAAAATAAAATGCGTCCTAACGTTTAAATAGCAGCACTGCGTGTGAGTATATCTCCCCGATGGGCGTGGCCGTCTGTAAATGAGGTGTTCAAGTTCATTTGTGGTGTATTGCTAAAACCCAGACACACCGCCGACTGAAAACAACCTCTCCAGACGTCGACAGTCAGAAATTGGTCGCTATCTAGGTGGTGGATCCAACGAACTGAACGCTGAAACCTTACATCCATTATCTTCTGCTTTATCCTCTACTAGGGTCGTGGGGGGGCAGGGCAGAAAAGCCAGGGGAGAATCTTTCGGGCTCTGGGCAGATATACCCAGGACAGGGCGCCAATCCATCACTGGACACACACAAACACACTCTTTATGGGGCAATTTGGAGAACTCATATGACCTTGAGCCATGTTTTTGGACTGTGGGAGGAAACCGAAGAACCTGGAAACCCATGTGGAGACGGGTAGAACATGGAAACTCCACCCAGATTGGGATTCAAACCTGGAATCCCCAGCACTAAGAGGAGAACATGCCAACCACTAAGCCACCGTGCCGCCCTACGCTGAAACCATCCATCCATCCATTATCTTCCAATTTATCCTCTACTTGGGTCACGGTGGGGTTCCCCATGCCCATCCAGGGGAGAACGTTTTGGGTGCTGGGCAGGTACACCTAGGACAGGACGCCAATCTATCACTGGGCACACACTCACTCACACAGACACACTCTATATGGGGCAATTTGGAGAACTCAAATGACCACGATCCATGTTTTTGGACTGTGGGAGGAAACCTGAGAAGCCGGAGGAAACCCATGTGGACACGGGGAGCATTGGAAACTCCACCCAGATTGGGATTCCCTAGCACTCAGAGGAGAACATGCTAAATCAACTGAACGCTATTAAATCTGACTGCATTTATACAGAGAACACAGATCCATAAAACACACTATACTGTGGGTTCTCCATTCACACTCACATGGAGAACCTCATGGAGCGGCGCATTGAGTCCAGGTAGCTGCACCATTTAAATAGCAACCCACCAAAGTCAGAGCGCCACCTGGCTCTTAACGGGAACAGCAAGTGACGCTGATTGTTTTATTGTACGTTATTTAATGCCAAAACACACCTGCGGTTGACGGCTCTGAGGGACCTGTATGTTAATCACAGTTTGTCATGTGATTATTTCTCCAGGCTTCACAATGATGGCAGAATCCTGGATGTTTTTCATCGTCTCCACAGTCCAGAGGGGGCGTTTTTTATCCCGGATGACTTCGAACTCTCCAACCAAGAGCTCAGTTACATTGTAAAGAAGGCGGAGCAGTGGAGGGGTATCAGCGGAGAGCGGCGGAAGGTGTGTGCCGTTGTTTTACCTCAAAATGAAATCATTCTTATTAAAATAACCCAATGTACGTTATAATTCCTTATGTCACATTTATGTCTCTTGGCTATAACACTTTATGACTGTGATCATGAATATCTATGAACATTAACAGAGACTTCACAAATGTTATAAAGTGCTGATATCAATCTTCCCAATTTTTGTTAACACCTCATAATGCCTTATGAATACATTCGTAAAGCCTTATAAAGTATTTATAATGCTTTATAACACTTATCATAAACCTCTGTTAAGATACACAAATGTTCACTCAAAGTGTTAAAAGAACAGGCTCTGACGCATTATAACAAAGTGACAGAATGCATTATTAAAAGTATATAATTAACTTATTGTAAAGACTAGTGTCATAAAGCCTTATAGTGCTTGTGTTACACAAATGTCCTCTTTTGAAATTTTCATATGAAAGCTTATAAGCTCTCTTTACAGACATTAGGTAAAGGGTTTAAAGTCATGTATCTCCTCTACGAACAGGCTGCATTAATACAAGTACATAATGACTTATAAACAATTATAAATGCTCTTTACAGACGTTAAGTCATCTCGTATCAAGTAGTGACTAAAAATATAAAGTTAATTATAACGCGTTATGTCACGTCGTGTTATGAAGCCATATGTCCCACTTTATAACTGTGATTATGAAAATCTCTATAGATTAACAGAGGCTTATGTAAAATGTTATTAAGCACTATGAACACTCGTAATGCATTGTAAAGCTTTATGAATACTGTTATGAATACTGGAAGAGTTACTGATGGTTAATTACCCTAAACAATTATGAGCATTCAGTACGGATATGGTGCTGGGATTTATTCGGTGTTTTTGGAAGATGCTGGCTTAGTAGTTGGCATGTTCTCCTCTCAGCGCTAGGGATTCCCGGTTCGAATCCCCATCTGGGTGGAGTTTCCATGTTCTCCCCGTGTCCACATGGGTTTCCTCCGGGTTCTCCTGTATCCTCCAACAGTCCAAAAACAAGGATCAAGTCAATAGAATTCTCCAAATTGCCCCATATAGAATGTGTTTGATTGTCTGTCTATGTGAATGTGTGTGCCCAGTGATAGATCGGTGTATCTGCCCAGCGCCCCAAACGTTCTCCCCCGGATGGGCATGGGGAACCCCCAGTGACCCTAGTAGAGGAAAAGACTGAAGATAACGGATGAATGGAAGACGTTACTTATTTCCAACGTTCCCATTCCATTCGGAACTTCTCGCAGTTGCCTTTCATTTCTGCTGTTTAGTTCTCCAGCGGAATTACAGCAGTCATATCTTTCTAATATTGGTCCTAATTTTCCTTTATTGAAATGATAAAAAGATAAACCATTAAACCCCGTTGCCAGTATGATGAAAATTTAGGGTTATTGCATTTTATCATTTTTAACATTATTCCGCCAGGCAATTTTTCATTTAAATAAGATGGTCTGGACCATTATTCCGTAATTATTCCAGCAAGTTCTCGCCGCGAAAAGGGTCACTTTCCTAAATCAGCCGAGCCGTAACCCTATTAAACTCATTTGCCTACATGCAAATTTTTGTCATTTATATCTCATTAACTATTTATCTTCTCGACAGCAAAGAAACATATACAAATTGGGAAGGGAGCAGCGAGACAAGTCTGAAACTAATATTTTGTAACTCTAATGATTTTTTGCATCTTTAATTAGATCGAAGGAGGTTGATATGATTAGGACAGGATGTAGTAGTTTTCATTAAAAATGCATTTCAGAAACACTATTTGATATGTGCTCCAACAATTAAACAGAGAATCCAATCTTCCTTATTATGAACCCAATTAATACAGTCGAGAGGCACAATTTTAATAACCATGAGACTTTCATTAGCAAAGAAAAGTGGAGGCAGGAGCCCAAAGTGGACGTGATTAATGTGAAGGTTTAAAACCGTGTTACAGGACTTTTAAAAGTTCATTCATTTTTAAAGAGAAAGTTCTCGCCGTGTTCCATCAGGTTCTCAGATTTCGTGCCAACGCTTTCTATGAATGGGGTATTCATAATGCTTTATATCCACATTAACAAACTTAACAAAATTATATTCATATTGAGGCGGCAGGCTGGCTTAGTGTTTAGCATGTTCTCCTCTCAGCGCTGGAGATTCCCGGTTCGAATCCCAATCTGAGTAGAGTTTCCATGTTCTCCCTGTGTTCCTCCGGGTTTTCCGGTTTCCTCCCACAGTCTAAAAACATGGATCAAGTCAATTGAGTTCTCCAAATTGCCCCATATAGAGTGTGTCTGTGTGAGTGAGTGTGTGCCCAGCGATAGATTGGTGTCCTGTCCTGGGTGTATCTGCCCAGCGCCTGAGACGTTCTCCCCTGGGTGGGCATGGGGAACCCCCCCCCCCACGGCCCTAATATAGGATAAAGCGGGAAGATAATGAATGAATATTCATATTGGTGTGAAACTTGTCATAAGCCTCTGTTATTACACATAGATGTTCATAAGGACACCTATAAAGCAGGACAAGCTTTATAACCCAATGTGACATAATGCATTATAACGTGGATATGTAAACTGTTTATTAACTTATGACCTGCATCATAAAGCTTTATAATGTTGTGAATATAATGCATGCCTTCTTCTTATAAGGAGACAAAATTACTAAAGAAAGCTTATAAGCACTTGTTAAAGGTAAAGTCTTGTGATTTATTATTATGGTGGGCGGCACGGTGGCTTCATGGTTAGCATGTTCTCCTCTCAGCACTATCCACAATCCGGGTAGAGATTGCATGTTCTCCCCATGTCTGCGTGGGTTTCCTCCGGGTTCTCCGGTTTAATTCCACAGTCCAAAAACATGGATCAAGTCAATTGAATTTTCCAAATTGCCCCATACACAGTGTGTATGTGTGAGTGAGTGTGTGTCCGGTGATAGATTGGCGTTCTGTCCTGGGTGTATCTGCCCAGCGCACCCCCCCCCCAGACCCTAGTATAGGATAAAGTGGAAGATAATGGATTGATGGCTGAATGGGGATCCAGGTTCAAATCCCAGTCTTGATGGAGTGTGCATGTTCTCCTCTGGTCTGCATGGGTTTTCTCACACAGTACAAAAACATAGATTCAAGGTAAGTTGGACTGCTTTTAAATTGCCCCTATCTATGTGTGTGGGTGTGTGAATGCATGGTGCCATCCTGGGTGTTTCTGTCCCGCTCCTTTCTGGATGGGCATAACCCCCCCCCCCCCCATGACCCTACTAGAGGATTAAAAGGGTTAAAAAGAATGAGTCAAGATCAATTTCTGACTTGAAACCTTTACAGTTTGGTACTTTCTCCCATTTTCCTCGTTTGTAAAACACACACAGGCTAAACGTGTTGAATAGTTAATACATATTAATTAAAGTCGGCTAATGGATGGTTACCAGACTAAATTAGCTTATTGATCTTATTAAAGTTCCTCCGTGCACCTTGTGCTTTCTATGATACAAAAAAAAAGATTATAGTGTCAGAGTGACAGTCTGGTCCCACGAGCCTCCTCATTGCACTATTTAGTATCGCCCCGGCGTGACACGGGGGATTGAACTCAGCTGGGGCGCTGTCAGCGGATGATTTAGGAGAAAATAAGACGTATTGATGTGCGTGTTAATTATTGGTCGGGACAAAGCCAGGACCTCTGATACGGCAATGTTAAGCAGACTAGTTTATCTTGATCTGTTGGGGATGTAAAGTAGCTGCCGTTCGCTCGGTAATGATTAAAGAACATGAGGAGGAACATGTTCCAGCACTACATTATCTTTAGGAACGAGTCTCGCTTTGGCGACGTTATCGTCTGGACGAACAATAAGAAATCGCGTTGATATTTTGCAGGTCTGGAAACGACACAACCTAATAAATGCGGAGGGGAACGGCGGAAATGATTTCACTATAACTCAATGTGATGCATATATAAGAGGAAAATTGAAGCTGCCATCCATTATTAAGCTGGCATTTGCATTTCGGGGTGACATTTATCTATCACTACTGCACATTCAGCAATTAAATTATCTGGATCCCAATCTGCAAGGGATTCTGGGGCTTTTCTCGGGAAATGTTATGTAGACTTGGGTGGAAGGTCATTTGGTAAATCTCTGGATGACACTACAGATATATAACTTGTATAACACCATGATGCTCATTACCATCTGACACTCCGCCAACGGTCTATTGCCATACTTTGCTCCTGCGTGGTTTAAATAGCAATGCTGCATGTGAATATATCCCCCTGATGGGCGTGGCCATCTCAGGTACATTTCTGGCAAACCATCTCGTTAGATGGTGGATCATCAACACAGTCCAACGAACTGAACGCTATTAAATAAAAAAATTTGAGAACGCAGATCCATAGAACACACTATACTGTGGGTTCTCCATTCACACTCACATGGAGAACCTCATGGAGCAGCGCAGTGAGTCCAGGTAGCTGCACCGTTCAAATAGCAACCCGCCAAAGTCAGAGCGCCACCTGGCTCTTAACGGGAACACCAAGTGATATGCTGATTGCTTTATTGTACGTTACGCCCCTGGTGGCATAGTGGTCAGTATGTTCGTTTCTCAGCACTTGGGATCCAGGTTCAATGTGAGTCAATGTGAATTGTATGTTCTTAATAGCCCCCATATAGTTTGTGTGTCCATGTGAGTAAATGCGTGCCCAGCGATAGACTGGCACCCTGTCCTGGGTCTATCTACCCAACGCCCTAAGCATTTTCCTCTTGATGGGCATATGGAACCCCATCTGGACCTTAATATAGGATTAACCGGAGGATAATGAATGGATCAATTAGCACCCGTGACGTGTACTTCCACAAGATGTCAAAGACACTTTAACAATCAATTATCTTTAATTTGGGATCTCAGAGAAAATTTTGCTTGTTAAAGTGTTTTTGACATCTTGTGGAATTTCGTCACAAAACAATGAGATAAAGATGAGACAATGAGACAATGTATTATTATAATACTAAAAACACTCTTAAACACAGAACGCAACCTCTTAATTATCTTTAATTTGGGATCTCAGAGAAAGTTTTAAGAGGTTGCGTTCTGTGTTGAAAAGTGTTTTTTAGTATTATAATAATGCATTGTGCCCAGCGATAGATTGGCGCCCTGTCCTGGGTGTATCTGCCCAGCGCCCGAAACGTTCTCCCCTGGATGGGCATGGGGAACCCCCCCGCGACCCTAATAGAGGATAAAGCGGAAGATAATGGATGAATGAATGAATAATTCATTGTAAAAGTGACTTTGACGTCTTGTGGAATAGAATAGTAGTAGAATGAGAATTCTCTGTAAGATCCAACATCATAGAGATTCATACGGAGCCCTGAATGGACATGGAAGAGAAGAATATATGTATTGCGAGATCCCGCAAAAGTTCATTCATTCATTCATTATCTCCCGCTTTATCCTCTATTAGGGTCGCCATGGATGGGTTCCCCATGCCCATCCAGGGGAGAACATCTCGGGCGCTGGGCAGATACACCCAGTACAGGGCGCCAATCCATTGCTGGGCACACACTCACTCACACAGACACACTCTATATGGGGCAATTTTGAGAATTCAATTGACTTGATCCATGTTTTTGGACTGTGGGAGGAAACCGGAGAACCCGGAGGAAACCCACGCAGACACGGAGAGAACATGGAAACTCCACCCGCAAAAGTTAATCTTGCAATATCTTCACAACCTAATGCGGTAACCGTGAAGCTGTCCAGAACATTAAGTTTGATTGCTAATGAACTGAGGTTAATCTGGACCGCCAAGTCACAAAACGTTTCTCGTGTTTACGGCAAGCACTGATTTGATGTCTTTATATTGCAAGCCAATCTCAAAATAAAAAAATAAAACTAAATATAAATATAACTATTACGAGATCTCACAAAGGCGGCATGTTGGCTTAGTGTTTAGCATGTTCTCCCCTCAGCATAGGGATTCCCGGTTCGAATCCCCATCTGGGTGGAGTTTCCATGTTCTCCCCGTGTCCGTGTGGGTTTCCTCCGGGTTCTCCGGTTTCCTCCCACAGTCCAAAAATATGGATCAAGTCAATTGAGTTCTCCAAATTGCCCCATATAGAGTGTGTGTGTGTGAGTGAGTGTGTGTCCAGCGAAAGATTGGTGTCCTGTCCTGGGTGTATCTGCCCAGCGCCCGAGACGTTCTCCCCTGGATGGGCATGGGGAACCCCCCGCGACCCTAATAGAGGATAAAGCTGGAGACAATGAATGAATGAATTAATAAATATAACTATTACGAGATCTCACAAAGGCGGCATGTTGGCTTAGTGTTTAGCATGTTCTCCTCTCAGCATAGAGATTCCCGGTTCGAATCCCCATCTGGGTGGAGTTTCCATGTTCTCCCCATGTCCGTGTGGGTTTCCTCCGGGTTCTCCAGTTTCCTCCCACAGTCCAAAAACATGGATCAAGTCAATTGAGTTCTCCAAATTGCCCCATATAGAGTGTGTATGTGTGAGTGAGTGTGTGTCCAGCGATAGATTGGAGTCCTGTCCTGGGTGTATCCTCCCAGCGCCCGAGACGTTCTCCCCTGGATGGACATGGGGACCCCCCCCTCCCCCCCGTGACCCTAATATTGGATAAAGCGGAAGATAATGGATGGATGAAGATCTCGCAAAAATTAATGCGAGATCTCGAAATAGTTTTATATATAATAGTTATATATATATATATAAATATTTTTCCTTCCATGTCCCTTTAGGGGCTCTGTGGATTTAAGAGGTTGCCTTCCAGAGTGTTTTTTAGCATTCTAACAATTCCCAGAAGTTTTCCGAATTCGAAAACTATGAGACGTTACATCTGCATGCAGGAGATAACCCCCTCCTCCTCCTCCTCCCATGCCTCCTTTATTTACCTCCTTCCCGTCCCTTCCCTCGCTCGGTTCTAAAGCATCAGCATGCAGCTGCTGATCACCGACAGAAAGAAGGAGAGCGAATGAAGTGGGGTCTAAAATCATAGCGTGCGTGTAATGAGGACATTAATTATGCATAGGCATTGGTGCAGATGGACCTCATTAATTGTCTGCTGTCGCCTCCTTGATTACTGTACCTGCGAGGGAGGTACTAATGCCTGCCGCGTTCGAGCAGGTAACGCAAACTATTTTGTCACCGCGCCGCTGACAGTGACGGAGCAGCCGAGCGCCGAGCTCTAATATTCATTGTTATTCTCCCGAAACTTTGCTGTGACATTGATTGTGCTAATGACCGCTGATAGCCCCCGAGATGTTTTTGCAACTAAAATCACATCGCGATTCGCACAAAGCCACCGTGTTTGTCTCCATGCCTCTCCTTAATGTGTTTCCACAGGCGGAATTTAGGCAACACCGAAGGTGCTTTGCAAAATCACGGCGGGGCGAGCGGGTGAGGGGCCCGGCGTCGGTGGCAGACTGCAGATTAAAGGCCTAATGACGAACAGACTGCCTTGTTTACGCTTTTTCTCCTTTTTTTTTTTTTTTTGGAAATTCGTATATGTCATTAAGTGAGAGATGGGCGAGCCTCTGCATCGCAAAGTTAATACCAGCGCATTAACTAGGTTTCGTTAATTAATTGATTTCCCAGTTGCAACACCATCTCCAAAGTGCAGTTTTCCATGATTCTCCCCCCGTGTCCATTTTCCTCCGAGCGCATTCTCCTGGTTTTCCTCCCACAGTAGTCAAGATCTCCAATTTACTAGGGCTTTTTTACGAGATCTCACAAAGGCGGCATGTTGGCTTAGTGGTTAGCATGTTCTCCTCTGAGAGCTAGGGATTCCCGGTTCAGATCCCCATCTGGGTGCAGTTTCCATGTTCTCCCCGTGTCCGTGTGGGTTTCCTCCGGGTTCTCCGGTTTCCTCCCACAGTCCAAAATCATGGATCAAGCTCAATTAAATTCACCAAATTGCCCCATATAGAGTGTGTCTGTGTGACTGTGTGTGTGTGTCCAGCGATGGATTGGCACCCTGTCCTGGGTGTATCTGCCCGGCGCCCGAAACGTTCTCCCCTGGATGGGCATGGGGAACATGCCAGCCACTAAGCCAATGTGCTGCTCATTACATAATTATATAAAATATATAATTCTTCGGGGCGGCACGATGGCTTAGTAGTTAGCATGTTCTCCTCTCAGCGCTAGGGATTCCCAGTTCGGATCCCCATCTGGGTGCAGTTTCCATGTTCTCACCGTGTCCGTGTGGGTTTCCTCAGGGTTCTCCGGTTTCCTCCCACAGTCCAAAAACATGGATCAAGCTCAATTAAATTCGCCAAATTGCCCCATATAGAGTGAGTCTGTGAGAGTGTGTGTGTGTGTCCAGCGATGGATTGGCACCCTGTCCTGGGTGTACCTGCCCGGCGCCCGAAACGTTCTCCCGAGGATGGGCATGGGAACATGCCAAACACCAAGCCAATGTGCCGCTCATTACATAATTATATAAAATATATTATTCTTCTGGGCTGCACGGTGGCTTAGTAGTTAGCATGTTCTCCTCTAAGCGCTAGGGATTCCTGATTCGGATCCCATTCTGAGAGTTTGCATGTTCGCCCCGTGGGTTTCCTCTGGGTTCTCCATTTTCCTCCCACAGTCCAAAAACATGGATCAAGTCAATTGAGTTCTCCAAATTGCCCCATATAGAGTGTGTGGGAGTGAGTGAGTGAGTGTGTGTCCAGTGATAGATTGGTGTCCTGTCCTGGGTGTATCTGCCCAGTGCCCCAGACGTTCTCCCCTGGATGGTCATGGGGAACCCCCCCGCGGCCCTAATAGAGGATAAAGCGGAAGATAATGGATGGATATTATTCTTCTGGGTGGCACAGTGGCTTAGTGATTGGCATGTTCTCCTCTCAGCGCTAGGGATTGCCAGTTTGAATCCCAATCTGGGTGGAGTTTCCATGTTCTCCCCGTGTCCGTGTGGGTTTCCTCAGGGTTCTCCGGTTAACTCCCACAGACCAAAAACATGGATCAAGTCAATTGAGTTCTCCAAATTGCCCCATATAGAGTGTGTGGGAGTGAGTGAGTGTGTGTCCAGTGATAGATTGGTGTCCTGTCCTGGGTGTATCTGCCCAGTGCCCCAGACGTTCTCCCCTGGATGGTCATGGGGAACCCCCCCCGCGGCCCTAATAGAGGATAAAGCGGAAGATAATGGATGAATATTATTCTTCCGGGCAGCACAGTGGCTTAGTGATTGGCATGTTCTCCTCTCAGCGCTAGGGATTGCCAGTTTGAATCCCAATCTGGGTGGAGTTTCCATGTTCTCCCCGTGTCCGTGTGGGCTTCCTCAGGGTTCTCCGGTTAACTCCCACAGTCCAAAAACATGGATCAAGGTCAATTGAATTCACCAAATTGCTCCATATAGAGTGTGTCTGTGTGAGTGAGTGTGTGCCGAGCAATAGATTGACGTCTTGTCCTGGGTGTATCTGCCCAGCGCCTGAAACGTTCTCCCCTGGATGGGCATGAGGAACCCCCCCCCCCCCCCGACCCTAGTAGAGGATAAAGCAGAAGATAATGGATGGATGGCTGGACAACAGTGTTCTGAGAGTACTCCTAATAAGCTCAGACAATGCACCTCGGTTGAAAGGAACCCCCACCCCCACCCCCCACCCGCACCATTATGTGGCTGCAGAAGTTTCACACATTGCTGCCCAGCAGAAGTTGTTGACCTTTACTGCACGGCGAAGCCGCCCTTCCCCGAGTCACATCTCATATTGAGTTGTGTGTGAGGGCTCGGTGGCCCGAGGCCTGCTCAGCCAGTCGCGCTCTGTCCGCTAATAGCATCCTGTAATTGAAGATGCAGCTCTGAGACGTAATGCAAGCAAACAGTTTCAGCGCAGGATGTTGCTGCGCAGGTGCCTTATTGTGACCCCGGCCACATAATGTCGACCCCCCCCCCCCACACACACACACACACACACACACACACACACCCACCATCCTCCCAAATGTCCTTTTGTTGCTTGTGTTCCTATTTAGGGTTTGATTTCAGGATGCCTTTGCTTACATTTTGGCCCTCAGTGGTCATTTGCGAATCTGCGAGTGGAGAGTCTGACCACTGGAGCGTTGGTTTTACTGAACATCACCGGCGGAACGTTCAGAACCGTGTCAGAGCGACAACGAGAACATTTTGAATGAACAAAAACATCCAGCCATCCTTCATCTTCAGCTTTATCCTCTACTAGGGTTGCGGGAGGAAGGGGGGGGTTCTCCATGCCCATCCAGGGGAGAACGTTTCAGGCGCTGGGCAGATACACCCAGGACAGGACGGCAATCCATCACGGGCCACACACACACACAGACACACTCTATATGGGGCAATTTGGAGAATTAAATTGACTTGATCCATGTTTTTGGACTGTGGGAGGAAACCGGAGAACCCGGAGGAAACACATGCAGACACGGGGAGAACATGGAAACTCCACCCAGATTGGGATTCGAACCGGTATTCCCTAGTGCTGAGAGAAGAACATGCCAACAACTAAACCACCGTTCCGCCCTACGGGTCATGGACCCATCCATCCATCCATTATCTTCTGCTTTATATCCTATATTAGGGTCGCGGGGGGGTTCCCCATACCTATCCAGCAGAGAACGTTTCGGGCGCTGGGCAGATACACCCAGGACAGGGCGCCAATCTATCGCTGGGCACACACTCACTCACACAGACACACTCTATATGGGGCAATTTGGAGAATTCAATTGACCTGATGCATGTTTTTGGACTGTGGGAGGAAACCGGGAGAAACCCACGGGGAGAACATGGAAACTCCACCCAAATTGGGATTCGAACCGGGAATCCCCAGCGCTGAGAGGAGAACATGCTAAACCACTAAGCCAGCATGCCGCCTACAAATTAAAACACAAAGTATTGAGTGTTTTATTCATGGGAATTCCAATGGTAATGTTTTAGAACAACTGATCTCACGGCCAGATTTGTCTGATCTAAGAGGAAGCGGCTGTGTTTTGAATGCAGGGCGGACGGACGGACGGACGGACAGACAGGCTTTATTCTGTAGTCACACCAGGGACGGACTTTTCATTTAATTTCGTCCTAATATGTTGCTCAGCAAGTCAGCTGTCAAAACAAATGCAGCTGGAAGCTGGACAATTGGGTCCACATGTTCACGAGGCCTAACCCCCCCTCCCCCCCTCACCTAATGTGGAACAGAGGAAACAAATTGGTCTGTCAGCGGATGAGAGAACGTTCTTCACAAGTGCTCTCCGAGACGAACGTCTGTTCCAGGTTTACATTTCTCTCCATCCAGAGGTGTTAATACAGCCGGCTTGAAAACATTTTAAATGGCAGGCATTTCAATCCGGGTGGCACGGTGGCTTAGTGTTTAGCATGTTCTCCTCCCAGCGCTAGGGATTCCAGGTTCGAATCCCAATCTGGTTGGAGTTTTCATGTTCTCTGTTGGAGTTTCCCTTGGGTTCTCTGGTTTCCTTCCACAGTCCAAAAACATGGATCAAGTCAATTGAGTTCTCCAAATTGCCCCATATAGAGTGTGTGTCCTGTCCTGGGTGTATCTGCCGAGCCCCCGAAACGTTCTCCTCTGGATGGGCATGGGGAATCCATCACTGGACACTCACACAAACACACTGTATATGGGGCAATTTGGAGAATTCAATTGACCTTGATCCCCGTTTTTGGACTGTGGGAGGAAACCGGAGAACCCGGAAGAAACCCACACGGACACGGGGAGAACATGGAAACTCCACCCAGATTGGGATTCGAACCGGGAATCCCTAGTGCTGAGAGGAGAACATGCTAAAACTACGTCTCCGTGCCGACCACCACATGAACTATTCCATCCATCCATTATCTTCCGCTTTATCCTCTATTAGGGTCACGGGGGGGGGGGGGGGGGGTTCCCCCATGGCCATCCAGGGGAGAATGTTTCGGGCGCGGGGCAGATACACCCTAGGACAGGACGTCAACCTATCACTGGGCACACACACACTCTATATGGGGCAATTTGGAGAACTCAATTGACTTGATCCATGTTTTTGGACTGTGGGAGGAAACCGGAGAACCCGGAGGAAACCCCCACGGACACGGGGAGAACATGGACATGGAGAGAACATGGAAACTCCACCCAGAATGGGATTCGAACCGGGAATCCCTAGTGCTGAGAGGAGAACATGCTAAAACTATGTCACCGTGCCAACCACCACATGAACTATTCCATCCATCCATTATCTTCCGCTTTATCCTAGGGTCTAGGTACTAGGGTCACAGGGGGGGTTCCCCATGCCCATCCAGGGGAGAATGTTTCGGGCACGGGGCAGATACACCCAGGACAGGACGTCAACGACTTGATCCATGTTTTTGGACTGTGGGAGGAAACCGGAGAACCCGGAGGAAACCCACACGGACACGGGAAGAACATGGAAACTCCACCCAGAATGGGATTCGAACTGGGAATCCCTAGTGCTGAGAGGAGAACATGCCAACCACTAAACCAACATGCCACCCTCATTTATAAGAACGAGTATAAATACATGCACACGGCCCACATGTTTCATAACCCCTGCGAACCACCCCATGACATGGAGAACACGTGGAGCATAAAGGGGGCGTGTCCAGACTTTGACTGATACCGGATGTATAAATTGATGTATATTACAATACATATAATCTCGGTTCTCTCGGTCTCTTATCCGTGGTTTTTATTGAATGCCCTCGCATCCCCCCCGCGGTAAACAACATGCAAAGCCTTTCCCACAATGCATGCTAATGACATCAAGCGTAAAGTCTCGAGCCCTCAAACACTCGACATCAACAAACCTTCAAGAGAGAAGGAAAGGCTATCTCCTCGGCATCGGAAGCGTCTGATTGGAGCGCGGGATCGCTTTATGAAGTCGTTTCAGGATGAAATGGATTCCATTAAGCATTTCTAAAAGCTGATTGTAACAGGGAATTATGCAGATGCTTCGATAAGATAATCCTCGCACTCGTAATGTGGAATTTTACACTGCGCTCTAAACATTCACACAGGTGTACACCTGAATCCCTCAATGAAACAATGAAAGTGCTTCCAGAAGATCTTTCGTCTTTAATGGTGAATTAATTTATAATTTAATAATTCCATCCATTATCTTCCGCTTTACCCCCTATTAGGGTCGCGGGGGGGGGGGGTTCCCCAATCCCATTGGTTCCCCAATCCCATCCAGGGGCGAATGCAGGTGCCTTATTGTGACCCCGGCCACATTATGTCGACCCCCCCCCCCCACACACACACACACACACACACACACACACCCACACACCCACCATCCTCCCAAATGTCCTTTTGATTCTTGTGTTCCTGTTTAGGGTTTGATTTCAGGATGCCTTTGCTTACATTCTTGGCCCTCAGCGGTCAGTTGAAATCTGCGAATGGAGAATCTGATCACTGGAACGTTGGTTTTACTGAACATCACCGACGGAACGTTCAGAACCGTGTCAGAGTGACAACGAGAACATTTTGAATTGAACAAAAACATCCAGCCATCCTTCATCTTCAGCTTTATCCACTACTAGGGTTGCAGGAGGGGGGGGGGGGTTCCCCATGCCCATCCAGGGGAGAACGTTTCGGGCGCTGGGCAGATACACCCAGGACAGGACGCCAATCTATCGCTGGACACACTCACACTCACTCACAGAGACACATTATGGGGTAATTTGGAGAACTCAATTGACTTGATCCATGTTTTTGGACTGCGGGAGGAAACCGGAGAACCCGGAGGAAACCCACGCGGACACAGGGAGAACATGGAAACTCCACCCAGATGGGGATTCGAATCGGGAATCCCTAGCGCTGAGAGGAGAACATGCTAGGGTTGGCTTAGTGGTTTAGCATTTTCTTCTCTCAGCACTAGGGATTCCCGGTTCGAATCCCCATCTGGGTGGAGTTTCCATGTTCTCCCCGTGTCCGGGTGGGTTTCCTCCGGGTTCTCCGGTTTCCTCCCACAGTCCAAAAACATGGATTCAAGGTGAATTGAATGCTCCATATTGAATTGCCCCACATAGAGTGTGTTTGTGTGAGTGAGAGTGTCCAGTGATAGATTGCCCCCCTGTCCTAGTAGAGGATAAAGTGGAGGATAATGGATGGATGGATGGACAATGAGCCGTGTGTATCATTTTAAATCAGTTGTGAATCGGCGGGTTCTGTTTCTGTAACTCTGGAACAAGAACTCTTTGTAATGTTTGAGGTTCTAATGAAATGCAATCTTAGGCTTCTTTGTACTCCGAGCCAAACTGTGATCAGAAAAACATTCTGCAAAATGGGTGTGATTACAGCAGTAATAAGGAAACATGAAACTGCACTCAGATCAGGATTCGAACCCGGATCCCCAGCGCTGGGAGGCGGATGTGCCAACCACTCATCCATTACTAGGGTCGGGGGGGGTTCCCCATGCCCATCTACATGAGAACGTCTCGGGCGCTGGGCAGATACACCCAGGACAGGACACCAATCTATCACTGGACACACACACACTCACACAGACACACTCTATATGGGGCAATTTGGAGAATTCACTTCACCTTGATCCATGTTTTTGGACTGTGGGAGGAAACCGGAGAACCCGGAGGAAACCCACGCGGACACAGGGAGAACATGGACACTCCATCCAGATTGGGATTCGAACCGGGAATCCCTAGCGCTGAGAGGAGAACATGCTAACCACTAAGCCACCATGTCGCCCTATTAGAACACTATACTTACATTGAGTGTAATTAATTAATTCATAATTAATCTCATCTCATTATCTTCCGCTTAATCCTGTATGAGGCTTGCAGGTGGGGTTCCAGGTGGGGTTCCCCATGCCCATCCAGGGGAGAACATTTCAGGCACTGGGTGGGGTTCCAATCCATCGCTGGACACATACTCACTCACTCGCACACACACTATATAGGGGCAAATTTACATAGGAGCAACTTGGGGCAGCCAATTCACCTTGAATTATTTTTTTTTTGTGGGAGGAGCGGCACGGCTTAGTGGTTAGCATGTTCTCCTCTCAGCGCTAGGGATTCTCGGTTCGAATCCCCATCTGGGTGGAGTTTCATGTTCTCCCCGTGATCGCGTGGGTTTCCTCCGTGTTCTCCGGTTTCCTCCCACAGTCCAAAAACATGGATCAAGTCAATTGAGTTCTCCAAATTGCCCCATATAGAGTGTGTATGTCTGAGTGAGTGTGTGCCCAGCGATGGATTGACGCCCTGTCCTGGGTCTATCTGCCCAGCGCCCGAGATGTTCTCCCCTGGATGGGCATGGAGAACCCCCCCCTGCGACCCTAGTAGAGGATAAAGCGGAAGATAATGGATGGATGAACTGTGGGTGGAAACCTGAGAACCTGCAAGAAACCCACACAGACACAGGGAGAACATGGAAACCTCATCCAGATTGGGATTCAAACCCGTATCCCTGGAGAAGAGGTGGACCTTGCTTAGGACAAACGTTATGAAGCATTATGAATGTGTTTATGATGCGTTCCGCTTCACACAATGTTGATTTGATTCATCCATTCATTATCTTCCGCTTCATCCTATATTAGGGTTGCGATGGGGTTCCCCATACCCATCCAGGGGAGAACGTCTCGGGCGCTGGGCAGATACAACCAGGACAGGACGCCAATCTATCACTGGACACACACTCACTCACACATACACACTTTATATGATGCAATTTGGAGAACTTGATCCATGTTTTTGGACTGTGGGAGGAAACCGGAGAACCCGGAGGAAACCCACCCGGACACGGGGAGAACATGGAAACTCCACCCAGATGGGGATTCGAACCGGGAATCCCTAAAGCTGAGAGACGAACGTGCCAACAACTAAGCCACAGTGCCGCCCTATTTGATTCAAACAGTGCAAATCTGTTTAATTAAGAACAGCTGACCCGTCGAGCCCATTTTTAAGGCAGCCCCGGTTCCCGTCCGTCCGTCCGTCAGTCCATCGTCCGTCCGCTCGGCCGTGGATGGGCGGCCCGTTCCCTCCTCAGCTGCACACGCTCCATCATATCAAACGGAAGCAAACTTGCCATGTGCCACTACCACATAAATAACCCAGGCTGTCCGCCACACAGACTCATTCAAATACACCTGTCAGTGTGATGAAGCACTCGCCCGCAGGGAAGCATTGTTTACATTTTCACTCCACTCTTCACAAAACTGAGATTCTAATTATTTTTTTCCCCATTGCAAATTAAAGCCAAACGGGACAGAACCAGCAGCTCAGACAATTCCGCAGAGCCGCGTCCTCCTCCCCGAGTCGGCATTCTGATGCGTACTGTAGGTGGGCGATCACGAAGGTCACTTCGTTTTTTTTTTTTTTTTTTTTGGTAAAGGATGGGTGGAAAAGTAAGATGCTGGTGAGGAACTTTACTCTCTCTTTCTCTCCCTTTCTCTCTCTCTCACACACACACACACACACACACACACACACACATGCTCCCAACGTGGAATTTACTGTTGTGTTCATTACACGCAAGTCTACAGATATTCAGCCGAGTGGAATACATTATTCCTCACATTTCATACATAATAATGTGCCAAAACTGCATTGCATTATTTGTCATCCTGATGACTAAAAGAGAGAGAGAGAGAGAGAGAGAAAGAGAGAGAGAGAGAGAGATTTAATTAGCCCAACGAGCACACAGATGGAAGGTAGAATTAGGCTAAAGAGAGAAGCAGCAGCAGATGAGTAGGCCCTGTAATGATGGTACTTTTATCATATTTGGATCACTCCGGCTTGGATGATGCAAAGCTGGGTTTAATCCTGGAGACGCATTTGTCCTGAAGCGTGGCCCGGGACCGTCTCTCTCTCCCTCTCTCGCTCTCTTCACTTCCTCCCTCTCTTTCTTCCTTTGCTTGGTTGATGGCATCAATAGGAAAGGTCAAGGTTTCAGCATTTCGTTGTACTTGACATTAATAAAAGTTGAATGTAAGACATTAGAAAGCCAGCGTGCTGAAGCTGAACAGTAATAAACAGACGAGAACCTTGGATGAGAACCGCTAACAATGTTGAAGATTTTTCCACACCGTCCTCCTGCTTCATATAAATAGCAACGCAGCGTGTGAATATATCTCTCCGATGGGCGTGGCTATTTTTTTAGGCGTGTTGCTAAAACACAGACGCACCGCCGATTGAAAACAACCTTTCCAGACGTCGACGCTATCTCGTTAGATGGTGGATCATCAACACAGACGCCGTGTGATAAACGAACTGAACGCTGAAACCAATGGAACACTCTATACTGTGGGTTCTCCATTCACACTCACATGGAGAACCTCATGGAGCAGAGCAGTGAGTGCAGGTAGCTGCAACGTTTAAATAGCAACCCACAAAAGTCAGAGCGAAAGGCAAGGGAAAGGCACAGTGATTGGTTTATTCCTATGGAGTTCAAAAGCTGAAATAAGTATTTGTTTATTAATTTTATAGATACGAAATATTTATTTGTATAACTTGTTCATTATTTGCAATTTTTAGATAAAAAAAAATTTATGAAAAAAAACGTAGACTTGAATGAGAGTGAAGCAGCGCTGTGATTGGTTAAATGATTGGATAAACTTTACGTTTCATGGCTTGGATTGTTTAGTTTTTCTGGGAGGCACAAATTTTTAACGTCAAGTTTAAATTCGTATTTCTGAGATTTGAATCTGAAATTTCTTCATTGGGATTTTTGAAGTTTTAAAATATGAAAATCGCATGCTGTAATTTTAAAATAATTTTTTCAACAGCAAATTAATTTAATTTAATTTTAAACGTAATTTATTAATTACGCCAATAATTATTTCAAATATACAAAATTCAGAATCAAATATTAATGCCGGCATTTGAGCGCCATATATTACATGTTACACCCAAAACACTTAAATAATTAAGACAATTAGCACATGTAGTTTTCTGCAAATAGGCCCTGACACGCCCAAAATCAAATGTTAACATCCATCCATCCATCCATTATCTTCCACTTTATCCTATATTAGGGTCACGGTGAGGTTCCCCATGCCCATCCAGGGGAGAACGTCTCAGGCGCTGGGCAGATACACCCAGGACAGGGGGGCAATCTATTGCTGGACACACACTCACACAAACACTCTCTATATGGGGCAATGTGGAGAATTCAATTGACCTTGATCCATGTTTTTGGACTGTGGAAGGAAACCGGAGAACCCGGAGGAAACCCACACGGACACGGGGAGAACATGGAAACTCCACCCAGATTGGGATTCAAACCGGGAATCCCTAGCACTGAGAGGAGAACATGCTATAAGCCACCGTGTCACCCCTATATATATATAAATAAATATATACACATATACATACATTTCCCATGCACATCTAGTGGAGAACATTCTGGGCGCGGGGCAGATACACCCAAGACAGAGCGCCAAACATACTCTATATATATGGGGCAATTTGGAGAATTCAATTGCCCTTGATCCATGTTTTTGGACTGTGGAAGGAGAACCCGGAGGAATCCCACACGGACACGGGGAGAACATGAAAACTCCACCCAGATTGGAATTCGAACCGGGAATCCCAATACACTGAGAGGAGAACATACTAACCACCAAGCCACTTGCTCGGTTAACAGCTGGCCAAAGATCTAAAAAGGTTCCATGGTGTAACCAGAGTAATAAACAGACCAAAAATTCAATTGACCTTGATCCATGTTTGGATCTGTGGAAGGAAACCGGAGAACCCGGAGGAAACCCACACGGATACGGGGTTATTGTTGTTTTTGTTGTCTTATAGTGTTGTTTGTGTGCTGTATGTTTTTTTTTGTTTTGTTTTTTTTGTCAGGCTGTCATTGTAAATAAGAAGGTGTTCTTAATGATTTGCCTGGTTAAATAAAGGTCTATATATAGACCCCATCAGTGTTCCGTCACTGTTCCGGTCAGTGCTCCGTCCTGCGCTCGTCCTCCTAATTCCCCGTTTCCAGTTTCTTAATCCCATTCGTCTGAAACTCAACTTCCAGTAAAAGCTTCTTTTCCGAGCCGCCCGGCTGTCACATGGGCCGCCGCCGTCACCGTCGCGAGTCCATTATGAAGTGGCTGTTCTCTTGCACACGACTCTTTTAACTTGTGCATTAGGGACGTATTGAAAACAGGAGACACTTACGCTTGAACGCGACGTTTATCAAATTCTGTATATCCATTTTTACAAATCTGGAAACACGTAATCCGATTTGGCTGGCAGCAGGTGCGGGCTCATTTTGCGGCGGGTTGCGCATCGGCTGCCGCCTGCCATTCGCTCCGCCTGGATCACGGCCTGCCGCTGCATTTGCCGTAACATCTGCAAAATGTGGAATTGATATCGGGATTTCGGAGACGTGCTTTAACGTTTATAGACCTTAAAGTAGCCGGGGCTGATGCAAATAAAGAGCCTCAGATGGGTGCTATCAGATCACTGTGTGCAGACCTCCACAATAAATCCCGCCGTGATTGGTTGGAATTAGGTTAGTTGGCTCGAACGCTATCTCTTGAATCCGCAGATGGGCTCTTTGAGAACACCCAGGCTCCGACTCTAAATCAGTCATTTAGCGCCGGCGCTGGGGCAGTAACAGAGAACCATACGGATATATCTCGCACATGCGAGATCTGACCCGGGGTAACACTGTAGCATTCACAATAACGTCTGTTTAATAATACGCGAGAGGGTGCGAGAGGGTGCGCGAGAGGGGGAGTTGAGCCTAACCACACCTCGTTCCCGTGATTTATTCACAATAATGCACGTTCTCTGATACCTTACTGCCCTTATACAACGTTACGTATACAGTAATGATCCAAAAACAAGGTTTCATTCATAAAAATGTTTCTTTAAGGGGGTGGATTAGTGGTTAGCATGTTCTCCTCTCAGCACTAGGGATTTCCGGTTCTAATCCCCATCTGGGTGGAGTTTCCATGTTCTCCCCGTGTCCACGTGGGTTTCCTCCGGGTTTTCCAGTTTTCTCCCACAGTCCAAAAACATGGATCAAGTCAATTGAGTTCTCCAAATTGCCCCATATAGAGTGTGTCTGTGTGAGTGAGTGTGTGCCCAGTGATATATTGCCCCCTGTCCTGGGTGTATCTGCCCAGCGCCCGAAATGTTCTCCCCTGGATGGACATGGGGAACCCCCCCCCCCCCCCCCCCCGCGAACCTAGTAGAGGATAAAGCAGAAGATTATGGATGGCTGGATATACAACCAACCTGGTGGCACGGTGGCTTAGTGTTTAGCATGTTCTCCTCTCAGTGCTGGGGATTCCCGGTTCGAATCCTGGGTGGAGTTTCCATGTTCTCCCTGTGTCCGTGTGGGTTACCTCCGGGTTCTTCCTCCAACAGTCCAAAAACATGGATTCAAGATCAATTTAATGCTCCATACTGAATTGCCCCATATTGAGTGTGTGTGTGTGTCTTTGTGAGGACATGGTGGTTTAGTGGTTGGTATGTTCTCCTCTCAGTGCTGGGGATTCCCGGTTCGAATCCCAATCTGGGTGGAGTTTCCATGTTCTCCCCGTGTCCACGTGGGTTTCCTCCGGGTTCTCCAGTTTCCTCCCACAGTCCAAAAACATGGATTCAAGGTCAATTTAATGCTCCATACTGAATTGCCCCATATAGAGTGTGTGTGTGTCTTTGTGAGGACATGGTGGTTTAGTGGTTGGTATGTTCTCCTCTCAGTGCTGGGATTCCCGGTTCGAATCCCAATCTGGGTGGAGTTTCCATGTTCTCCCCGTGTCCACGTGGGTTTCCTCCGGGTTCTCCGGTTTCCTCCCACAGTGCAAAAACATGGATTCAAGGTCAAATGAATTCTCCAAATTGCCCCATATAGAGTGTGTGTATGTGTCTGTGAGGACATGGTGGCTTAGTGGTTAGCATGTTCTCCTCTCAGCGCTAGGGATTCCCGGTTCGAATCCCAATCTGGGTGGAGTTTCCATGTTCTCCCTGTGTTCACGTGGGTTTCCTCCGGGTTCTCTGGTTTCCTCCCACAGTCCAAAAACATGGATTCAAGGTCAAATGAATTCTCCAAATTGTCCCATATAGAGTGTGTTTGCCTCTGTGAGGATACGGTGTCTTAGTGGTTACCATGTTCTCCTCTCAGCACTAGGGCTTCCCGGTTCGAATCCCTATCTGGGTGGAGTTTGCTATGTTCTCCTTCGGGTTCTCTGGTTTCCTCCCACAGTCCAAAAACATGGATCAAGGTGAATTGAATTCTCCAAATTGCCCCATATAGTGTCTGTTTGATTGAGTGTGTGTTCAGTGATGAATTGGCACCCTGTCCTGGGTGTATCTGCCCAGCGCCTCAAATGTTCTCCCCTGGATGGACATGGTGAACCCCCCCCCCCCCCCCCCCCCCCCCCCCCCCCCCCCCCCCGCGACCCAGGAAGAGGATAAAGCAGAAGATAATGGATGGATGTTTCTTTAAAATTAAATGCTTAACAATGTGATCTTCCGCAACATAATCTAGTCGGATTGTGTGTGTGTGTGTGTGTGTGTGTGTGTGTGTGTGTGTGTGCACATCACCTGCATTACTAAACCTAAATCCACTCTAGACGTTTAAACAGCTGAAAGCGACCCACTGACAGAGACATGACTTTCATCCAACAGGTTATGAAATCTGCTCTCCGTAAATGATCATGGGCCATTTGCCCTCATGCCGAACTAAATGCCCTTCCAGATTGTAATTATCGCTTGGCGCTGATCATTCCGGCTAAAACATCGCCTTTAAATGACTTCATTACCCGTGACACGGAGCGACTCTTTAACCTTCCCCTTCATTCGTACGCAGTCGGAGGGCCGTAATCCCGCGCTCTCAGATGGTATACATCAGCTGTAATCAGAGGTAATAAGGGGTGGTAGCATAATCGACATGTTCCTTGTTTTTGGATGTTTCTGGATGTGAGGCTCTCCTCGGGGCCTGTGGGTGTGCTCCGCGCCGGGGTCAGAAGCGGTTGAGTAATATCGCAACCCGATCCCCGCCGTTCTTGCCTCGGCTGGCTCGGCTCGTCGGTACGGCTGAAGAAGAATGGCTAAATTAAAGAGGATTACTGTCAGTGGGGTCGGGATGTGATTCATCTCAAATGGCTGAGCTGTTCTCACAGGTACGGCACGGTAATTGCGCCGACGTGAGCAGTTGTGCAGGTATGCAGAACTAAAGGCCGTCTCACCTCCACCCTCCGTACAGAGCGACGGGATCATATCGCTGTGCGTTCGTGAGGGCGACGCAGAGACGCACTGCTCATTTTAACATTTACATTTACATTTAGTCATTTAGCAAACGCCGTTATCCAAAGCGACTTACAGATCAGAACACCCACGCCCCGGCCCGGAACGTTCTCCCCTGGATGGGCATGGGGAACCCCCCCCCCCGCGAACCTAATATTAGGATACAAGTGTAATTTAATGTATTTAAGTATTTAATTATTTAAAAAATATATTTTTGTGTTTGTTAAAAAGATGCTTCTTCAGTAGTTTCTTAAAATTGCATAGTGACTCCGCCTACATATATATATGTATGTATATATATACACATCCCTCCATACATCATCTTCTTTGCGGGGGGGGTTCTCCATGCCCATCCAAGGAAGAACGTTTGGGGCGCTTTGCAGATACACCCAGCACAGGATACCAATCTATCAGTAAACACACACTCACTCACACACACACTTTATATGGAGCAATTTGGATAATTAAATTGACTTGATCCACGTTTTTGGACTGTGGGAGGAAAACGGAGAACCCGGAGGAAACCCACGCGGACACGGGGAGAACATAGGAACTCCAACCAGATAAGGATTCGAAACGGGTGGGGATCCCTAGTGCTGATGAGAGGAGAAACATGCCTAAACCACTAAACCAACATGCCACCCCTATATATATATATATATATATATATATATATATATATGATATATATATATATAATATATATATATATTTACATATATTACATACAACACACACACAATATATTAGATTTGTATATTCTATATTATATTTTATATATCAGTATTGTATTTATATCTTTATATCTAAAATGTAACTTTAATAGAGCAGGCTGAATGGGGCTGTGATTTTAATTTCGTTTCTGTCTGATGATCTGCATGCCATACAAATGAAAACAAAACATTCTTGGATCTTGATTTATAAACACAGACTCAGACACAACATTGAAATGTGGAGTCAGCAAAACGGACCTCTGTCTTTAAAGGCTGTTTCCAGCAGCCTGCAGTTTGATCATCATGCACCGAGTGTCCTTTAATGATAACGGAGGGGGGTGCTCTGTCTCACTAGGTGGCAGTGTACGATTACATCTGGAAACAGGAGGGGTCCGGAGGGGCCCCGGGGGCCGCACCCACTGTACGGACTGTACCAGAGGACATGAGTACCCATGTGTCCATCTACACACTGTACCTGAGTGGACTGCAGCACTGCTACAGACACTTCCTCCGGCAGCCCTGCGGAGCCATCATAGAGGTAGGTCTGCCCCCCCCCCACCCCCCCAACCCTCTTACACAGCTGCTTATGGAGTAGTACTTGATCTGTGTGGGGCAAACTGATTCAAACCTCAAAATATAAACATCCAGAATCTCATTATCTTCTGCTTTATCCTCTATTAGGGTCGCGGGGGGGGGGGGTCTCATGCCCATCCAGGGGAGAACGTCTCGGGCGCTGGGCAGATACACCCAGGACAGGACACCAACCTATCACTGGACACACACTCACTCACACAGACACACTCTATATGGGGCAATTTGGAGAATTCAATTGACCTTGATCCATGTTTTTGGACTGTGGGAGGAAACCGGAGAACCCGGAGGAAGCCCATGTGGACACGGGGAGAACATGCAAACTCCACCCTGATTGGGATTCGAACCTGGAATCCCCAGCACTGAGAGGAGAACATGCTAAGTCACTAAGCCACCGTGCCGCCCTAAAAGAACAGAGTTAGAAATGTTATGACATCATAATGCAAAGGGATTATTTCGTCTCTTTTCTCCCCGTTGCGCTCTCTCTCTCTCTCGCACGCTCTCTCTCTCAATCTCACACGCTCTCTCTCTCAATCTCACACGCTCTCTCGCGCTCTCTCTCTCTTGCACGCCCTCGTGCTCTCTCACGCTCTCACTCTCTCTCTCTCTCTCGCACGCTCTCTCTTTCACTCTCGCACGCTCTCTCGCGCTCTCTCTCTCTTGCACG
Organism: Corydoras sp. C115; assembly: GCA_019802505.1. NCBI lineage: Eukaryota > Metazoa > Chordata > Actinopteri > Siluriformes > Callichthyidae > Corydoras > Corydoras sp. C115. The sequence goes on from JAFMOC010000130.1 coordinate 835,613, forward strand.
CCCTCGTGCTCTCTCTCTCTCACGCTCTCACTCTCTCTCTCTCTCTCTCGCACGCTCTCTCTTTCACTCTCGCACGCTCTCTCGCGCTCTCTCTCTCTCGCACGCTCTCTCTCTCAATCTCACACGCTCTCTCGCTCTCTCTCTCTCTTGCACGCCCTTGTGCTCTCTCTCTCTCGCTCTCACTTTCTCCCTCTCACAAGCTCTTTCACATGCTCTCTCGCACGCTCTCTCGCACGCCCTCTCTCCCTCTCACAAGCTCTTTCACATGCTCTCTATCCCTCTCACACACGCTCTCTCTCACATGCGCACTCTCACACGCGCTCTCTCACTAGCGCTCTCTCTCGCACACGCTCTCTCGCTCTCTTGGACACGCTCTCTCTCTCTCTCTCTCTTGCACATGCTCTCTCTCTCTCTCTTGCACACGCTCTCTCTTTCTCTCTTGCACACGCTCTCTCTCTCTCTCTTGCACGCCCTCGTGCTCTCTCTCTCACTCTCGCACGCTCTCTCGCACGCCCTCTCTCCCTCTCACAAGCTCTTTCACATGCTCTCTCTCCCTCTCGCACACGCTCTCTCTCTCTCTCTCGCACACTCTCTCTCTCTCTCTTGGACACGCTCTCTCTCTCTCTCTCTCTTGCACATGCTCTCTCTCTCTCTCTTGCACACGCTCTCTCTCTCTCTCTTGCACACGCTCTCTCTCCCCTCTTGCACACGCTCTCTCTCTCGCACACGCCCTCTCTCTCTCTCTTGCACACGCTCTCTCTCTCTCTCTCTTGCACACGCTCTCTCTCTCTCTCTTGCACGCCCTCGTGCTCTCTCTCTCACTTTCGCACGCTCTCTCGCACGCCCTCTCTCCCTCTCACAAGCTCTTTCACATGCTCTCTCTCCCTCTCACACACGCTCTCTCTCACATGCGCTCTCTCACAAGCTCTCTCTCTCGCACACGCTCTCTCTCTCGCACACGCTCTCTCTCTCTCTCTCTTGCACACACTCTCTCTCTCTCTCTTGCACACGCTCTCTCTCTCTCTCTTGCACACGCTCTCTCTCTCGCACACGCTCTCTCTCTCTCTTGCACACACTCTCTCTCTCTCTCTTGCACACGCTCTCTCTCTCTCTCTTGCACACGCCTTCTCTCTCTCTCTTGCACACACTCTCTCTCTCTCTCTCTTGCACACGCTCTCTCTCTCTCTCTTGCACACGCCTTCTCTCTCTTTCTCGCACACGCTCTCTCTCTTGCACACGCTCTCTCTCTCGCACACGCTCTCTCTCTCTCTCTCTCTCGCGCTCTCTCGCACGCCCTCACTGACTGATGCTCTGTGTTATTGTTGTCTTTCGCCTCGGTGCGACACATTGCTGCACCCGGTTGAGCAGACTGCTTTCCAGATTGCTGTCTAATTAAATGCGCTACAGATTCCACTCGGTGACGACGGCAGGCCCATGAATTACCCCCCCGCACCCCCGAGAACAACCGGGATAAGCTCAACAAAATGAATATTTCAAAACTTTCATGTCAAAAGAGGCAGATTTATGCGGCGTGCATGTCAGCGGTTCGCTCGCAGGGACCACGCTCAGCCAGCGGTGGGCCACGAGTCGACGCGTGACGGATGAGAACCGTGGCGCGCCGCCGTGAGGGCGGAACGCTTAATAAACATCTGGAGGTGCTGACACGCAAAGTTCAGGACATACTGATCAGAGACGGAAATGTCACAGAAGTGTGTGGTCAGGTGACCCTTTAGAACCTTCCACACTGACAGCAGGTGGAGGTGAGGTGGTCACGGGAACACGCCGTGGGTCGTTATATCATTAATTATTAGGAACATCATTTGTTCTTAATGATGCTCTGATGATGCGACACATTTTGGGAAGAACGTGGAACGTTAAAGATCATGGCGTCAGAAGATACAGTCTTCTACAGTCGGTGTGTTCTCATATGGAAGTGAACCAGCAGATGGAGGTGAGGTGGCCACGGGAACACACCGTGGGTCATCATTGGGAACATCATTTGTTCTAGGTGATGCTCTGATGATGCGACATTTTGGGAAGAACATGGAACGTTAAAGATCATGATGTCAGAAGATACAGTCTTCTACAGTCAGTATGTTCTCATATGGAAGAGAACCAGAAGGTGGAGGTTAGGTGGTCACAGGAACATGCCGTGGGTCATTATTGGGAAAATCATTTGTTCTAGATGATGCTCTGATGATGCAACATTTTGGGAAGAACATGGAATGTTAAAGATCATGATGTCAGAAGATACAGTCTTCTACAGTCAGTATGTTCTCATATGGAAGAGAACCAGAAGGTGGAGGTGAGGTGGTCACAGGAACACGCCGTGGGTCATTATTGGGAAAATCATTTATTCTAGATGATGCTCTGATGATGCGACATTTTGGGAAGAACATGGAACGTTAAAGATCATGTCAGAAGATACAGCCTTCTACAGTCAGTATGTTCTCATATGGAAGAGAACCAGCAGGTGGAGGTGAGGTGGTCACAGGAACACGCCGTGGGTCGTTATATCATTAATTATTTGGAACATTATTTGTTCTTGATGATGCTCTAATGATGTGACACATTTTGGGAAGAACTTGGAACGTTAAAGATCATGATGTCAGAAGATACAGTCTTCTACAGTCAGCATGTTCTTCCCCAGGTTTGAATCCTGATCTGGGTAGATCAGGATTCAAACCTGATCTACCCAGATAGATCAGGTTCTCCACAGGTTCTCTGGTTTCTGTACATAGTCCAAAAACATGGATCTGAGGTAAATTGGCGGTTCTCGATTGTCACAGAAGTGCAAGTGCAAACTTGGTCAGGTGACACTTTAGAACCTTCTCCAGGTGGAGGTGAGGTGGTTGCAGGAACACGTCGTGGGTCGTTATTGGGAAAATCATTTGTTCTTAATGATGTGACACATTTTGGGAAGAACATGGAATGTTAAAGAACATGGCTTCAGAAGATAGTCTTCTACAGTCAGTATGTTCTCATATGGAAGAGAACCACACTGGCATTGGGGTGTAGTGGTTAACACATCCGCCTCATTCCTGGGATCCAGGTTTGAATCCTGATTTGGGTGGAGTTTATGTTCTCCATGGGTTCTATGGTTTCCGCACATATAGTCCAAAAAAGTGGATTTGAGGTTAATTGGCTGTTCTAGATTCCCCCTAGGGCGGCACGGTAGCTTAGTGGTTTGCATGTTCTCCTCTCAGCACTAGAGATTCCCGGTTCAAATCCCAATCTGGGTGGAGTTTCCATGTTCTCCCCGTGTCCCTGTGGGTTTCCTCCGGGTTCTCTGCTTTCCTCCCACAGTCCAAAACCATGGATCAAGGTCAATTGAATTCTCCAAATTGCCCCATATAGAGTGTGTTTGTCTCTGGATGGCATGATGGCTTAGTGGTTTGCATGTTCTCTCAGCGCTAGGTATTCCTGGTTCCAATCGCATTCTGGGTGGAGTTTCTATGTTCTCCTCTTGTCCGTGTGGGTTTCCTCAGGGTTCTCCGAGAACGTGCTAATCACTAAGCCACTATATATGAACCAGGTTCTCCGGTTTCCTCCCAAAGTCCAAAAACATGGATCAAGGTCAATTGAATTCTCCAAATTGCCCCATATAGAGTGTGTTTGTCTCTGGATGTCACGATGGCTTAGTGTTTAGCATGTTCTCCTCGCAGCTCTAGGGATTCCTGGTTCCTATCCCAATCTGGGTGGAGTTTCCATGTTCTCCCCGTGTCCGTGTGGGTTTCCTCCCAAAGTCCAAAAACATGGATCAAGGTCAATTGAATTCTCCAAATTGCCCCATATAGAGTGTGTTTGTGTGAGTGAGTGCGTGTCCAGTGATAGATTGGCGCCCTGTCCTGGGTCTATCTGCCCTGCGCCCGAAACGTCTGGTTCTCTGTAGGTCCCTCAGAAGGCGTGTTGGTGGCACCAGATGTGGCGGAGCTCCATAATGCGTAACGTTGCATTTCTGCTCACGTTCCACCCACAGCGCTGCGTTCTAGTAAATGTCCCTAACTGTGGGCATCGCACAGATGCAGTTTTATTCCCATGGTTCCCCGCTTATTGTTCCGCCACTGAGGTAAATACTGAGCCGTCTCCCTTTCATCGTCTTCCTCGGCATACGGACCGAGGCTTTATTGGATGTAAACAGTCATTTCGTAGCTTAAGACTTCTCTTAATATTCCATACCGGTGTTAAACCCAAAGATCCAAAGCACTTCCGAGAACAAATCATTACGTAAACAGATGTTTGGGAACTTCAGAATCGCTCGGCGACGCACTTTATAAGAGCTAAAACTCAAACTCGGCTTCTGATTGGGCGCGCTATAGCTTCATCCGCAGAAACAAGTCGCCCACGGCAGAAATGTTTGGGAATTCATTAGGCTTTGCACTAAAACAGCGGCGGCTTTACGCCTGTCTGTGCATGCCTTTCCTCTCAGGCTACTATTAAGTGCCTGTGGCCTTCGAAAATGTTTCTGCGGCCAACTGTGTTGCCGCGTCTCTCCTGCCCATATGTCGAGCGCGGCATATGCGGCGGCTGCCATCGCGTCTGTAAAAATTCCATTAAACTGGGTGTATCTGCCCAACGCCCGAATCATTCTCCCCTGTTCTCCCACGTGTCCGCGCGGGTTTCCTCCGGGTTCTCCGGTTTCCTCCCACAGTCCAAAAACATGGATCAAGTCAATTGAATTCTCCAAATTGCATTGCCCCATATAGAGTGTGTCTGTGTGAGTGAGTGAGTGTGTGTCCAGTGATAGATTGGCATCCTGTCCTGGGTGTATCTGCCCAACGCCCGAATCATTCTCCCCTGTTCTCCCCGTGTCCGCGTGGGTTTCCTCCGGGTTCTCCGGTTTCCTCCCACAGTCCAAAAACATGGATCAAGTCAATTGAATTCTCCAAATTGCCCCATATAGAGTGTGTCTGTGTGAGTGAGTGTGTGTCCAGTGATAGATTGGCATCCTGTGCTGGGTGTATCTGCCCAACGCCCGAAACGTTCTCCCCTGGATGGGCATGGGGAACCCCCCCCGAGACCCTAATATAGGATAAAGCGGAAGATAATGAATGGATGGATGGATATTAATAACAATAAGGGAAGAGTGGGACCCGGGATAAAACCCACACACACATGAGGAGAACCCGGAAACCCAGAGCTGGATTTGAGCGCTGAGAGGCGGACGTGCTAACCACTAAACCAATTTTATATTAAATATATAAAAATTTGATAAAAGCTTATTGGTAACGCCTTAAACTCTTAGTGGCTTAGTGGTTAGCATGTTCTCCTCATAGTGCTAGGGATTCCCGGTTCGAATCCAAATCTGGGTGGAGTTTCCATATTCTCCCCGTGTCCGCGTGGGTTTCCTCCCACAGTCCAAAAAACATGGATCAAGTCAATTGAGTTCTCCAAATTGCCCCATATAGAGTGTGTTTGTGTGAGTGAGTGTGTGTCCAGTGATAGATTGGCGTCCTGTCCTGGGTGTATCTGCCCAGCGCCTGAAACGTTCTCCCCTGGATGGGGATGGGCATGGGGAACCCCTCCCCCTGCAACGTTACCTAAATCCGGTATTCATAATGCATTATAATACTTGTCATAAGCCTTTGTTATTGTCCATAGATGTGTATAACCACACACATGAAGTGTTATAAGAACATGCCATAAGGGTTTATAACACAAAGTGACAATCTATTATAAATTATATATATATATATATATATATATATATATATATTGGTTATTATAAAGACCAGTAACATAAATAGAGCATCATAAAGCCTTATAATGTTTGCGTTTAATGAGTGCTTTTTCCTGAAAATGACTTTATAAGTGCTCATAACTGTTTATAAAAGCTTATAAGCTCTCTTTACAGACATAAAGTGTTGTCATTCATTTCCTCTTTGAAGGAGACTGCATACTGTACATACTAGTACATAATGCCTTATAAAAGCTTATAAATGCTCTTTAAAGACTTTAAGTAAAGTGTAATCAGCTCGTTTTAAATAAGAACCTCTAAACATCCAGAGAATCAAACGTACAGATTATAATGCATTATGTCACTTTGTATTATAAAGCCTTATGTCAAATTACCCTCTATGACTATGATTATGAACATTAGCAAAAGCTAATGACAAATGTTTAAAAAAAAGCATTATGAATACTTTATAAATGCAGTTATAATGCATTGTGAAGGCTGGCTTCATATAAATTATTATTTTTATGGTTTGAATCGATTCATTTATTCACAGAAAATCTTTTTTTTTCTTCTCGTATACACACCTCACCTCGCATGCCACCGCCACACCTTTCGCCCACACTGACTCGGAAAACAAAAAAGTTAACCTTAAAGAACAAACCTCGCAGCTACTTTAATTGACAGGCCACATCAATCCTCTCGCGTCCCTGGCCTGGCCTCATAATTACTCTTGCATGTGTTTGATTGCTGCTGTCACTTGGGAGACTATGCACCATTTGCCACGAGGTTGATGCATCGCGAACGAAAAAACAACACCAACAAACAAAAAGAAGACGCTTTTTTTTTTAATTTATTTATTTTTTTACCAGAACACCTTTCCAAAAACTATTCCTTCCTTCTTGTTGCTAAGGACTGATGGACGGAGCTGTAAGCGCATGTGCATTTGCATCCATCGCAGAGCCACAGGGAGCTGGGAGGCATGGATCTGTTGCGTGGGCAGCTCTCAGTGTGTGGGGGGGGCAGTTATCCGGCAGTGTTAATGTTGGTCAGGAGGTTCTCTTTATTAGAGGTCATCCATTTACAAATCAAAGCAAAATAATGAATGTGTCTCACACCGAATGTTACACACTGGTTCTGCATTCCGATTCAACGTGAGACATATGTCATGAGTCATATGTCATAAGTCATGCTATTCATGAGCCATAACGAAAATAAGTCATTTACCATGTTTTAGTAACACTTACTATGAATCTGGTATTAATAATATAATACATAATAAACCCCTTTCTAAAGCTTCATAATGTACTTATAATGGGTGGCACTGTAGGGCTAGGGATTCCCGGTTTGAATCCCGATCCGGGTGGAGTTTGCATGTTCTCCCCGTGTCCGTGTGGGTTTCCGCCGGGTTCTCCGGTTTCCTCCCACAGTCCAAAAACATGGATCAAGGTCAATTGAATTCTCCAAATTCAGGCCCAGCGCCTGAAACGTTCTCCCCTGGATGGACATGGGGAACCAACCCTAGTAGAGGATAAAGCAGAAGATAATGGATGTATTTATAATGCTTTATAACACTTGTCATAAGCCTTTGTTAATGTACTTAAATATTAATAACCACGCTCATTGTGTGTTATAAGAATATGCTATAAGGCTACAGAACACAAAGTGAAATGTTCATTACCTTATTGTAGAGAACAGTGTCATAAAGCTTTATAATGTTTATTTTAACACAATGTCCTTTTTGAAAATGACTTCATAACTACTAATGAAAGCTTTATAAGCGCTCTTTACAGGCATAAGTTAAAGTTCAATTAGCTTGTGTTTGAATAAGAACGTCTCAAAATCCAAAGACCCCAAAGCTGACATTTCAGCTGAGTTATGTCATGTTATGTCATTTGTCTTATAAAGCCTTATGTCAAGTTATAACATTTTATGACTGTGGTTATAAATGTATATGTAAGGCTTATGGTAAATGGTATGAATACTTTATAAACATTATGAAGGCTTAATAAATGCACTTATAATGCATTATGAACACCAGACTTTTAGAATTACATTTTGAAGATGTATATTTTATATGTAAGGCTTATGGTAAATGTTATGAATACTTTATAAACATTACGAAGGCTTAATAAATGCACTTATAAAGCATTATGAACACCGGATTTAAATTTTGAGATTTATATTTTGTTGCTCCTGTGTCTCGTCTCAGCTTCTTGGTGATGTTAAAGGTGCTGAATCGTCTCTGAGCGTCTGGAGTCAGAAAAGAGACCAGGTGGACGAAAAGAAGGGGACGAGGAACCCGTTACACAAACTCAGAGAGAGAAAGAACAAGAAGAACTTATTACGTGAGATAAGCTTTGAAATCAGGAGAACTGCACTGGGAAACATTTCATGTGACACCCCTGAGTTTTAGATTTGGAACATCAGTGTCAGTCGTATTTACCACAGTGTTACTCAGATATATCCAGGGATTATTATTGGTTCCAGTACTAACCGGGGGCTGTCCGGTGGTTTAGTGGTTGGCATGTTCTCCTCTCATGACCGGGGATCCAGGTTCGCACCCCAATCTAGGTGGAACTTCCATGTTCCATGTCCTGTGTCCATGTTGGTTTTCTTCGTGTTCTCTAGTTTGCTCCCACAGTCCAAAAACATGGATTTATGGTGAAATGGCAGCTGTAAAGGGATGCATGGTGGCTTAGTGGTTGGCAGGTTCTCCTGCTAGGGATTTCCGGTTCAAATCCCAATTTGGGTGGAGTTCCCATGTTCTCCCAGTGTCCACGTGGGTTTCCTCCGGGTTCTCCGGGTTCCTCCCACAGGCCAAAAGCATGGATGTGAGTGAGTGTGTGTCCAGCGATAGATAGGCGTCCTGTCCTGGGTGTATCTGCCCAGCGCCCGAAACGTTCTCGCCTGAATGGGTATGGGGAACCCCGCACGATCCTAGTAGAGGATAACGTGGAAGATGATGGATGGATGGCTGCTATAAAAGCAAGTGACCCTTTACACCAAACCATGACCTCAGTGGCGCTACTCTTATGTTGAGTGTGTGCCGTCTTTATATCTGCCCAGCGCCCGAAACGTTCTCCCCTTGATGGACATGGGGAAACCCCATGCAAACTTACTATAGGGTTAATCGGATGATAATGAGATTAGAGATGAGTACTGAGGGTTTAAAGGGCTTAGAGAACCTGATCTGCAGCGCTGGGACATTACACTAAAACATCATGCTTGCTCATCATGCTTGCGCCATCAAAGTCATGGTTTGGTTTTAGGGTCACTTGCATTAAGAGCAGCCAATTCACCTTGAATCCATGTGTTTGGACCATGGGAGGAAACTGGAGAACCCAGAAACAACCCAAGCAGACACGGGGAGAACATGGAACCCAATGGGGTGGAGTGTCTAACTTGGATCCCCAGAGCTAAGAGGCATTTAATTCTGACTATAAATTTACATTTGCTGGTATTTTATTCATCTGTGTGTGTGTGTGTGTGTGTGTGTGTGTATGTGTGTGTGTGTATGTATGTGTGTGTGTGTGTGTGTGTGTGTATGTGTGTGTGTGTGTGTGTGTGTGTGTCTTTCAGGCTGCAACAAGGTGGGACCTGTCAGAGAAAGTGCTTCTAATTTCTGTATGACGCTGACAGCCTCGGAAAGTTAGAACAACTTTTGAACAGCTGTGGAGAACTCGAACAGAACATCGAATACACATCGTGTTT